>CAIGRB010103783.1:5338-17013 GCA_903798255.1 Fraxinus quadrangulata | reverse complement strand
GGACTCAAACACAAACATATTCAAGAAAGTGACAAATACTATTAAATTTTTTTTTAAAAAGTGACAACCACTTAAAAAAAAAGTGACAAAATATTAGTCAAAACCTTAAATTATATCATTTTATACAATTTCTAACACTCCACCTTCTCTTGCACCACCACTTCAATATCCAAAGCTCCAAAACCATTTCTGCCTACTTTCTTCAATACCCACTAAAAACTAAGAAAACTTTGAAATTCTGAATGTTCAATCCATAGGAGTTCATAATTTGATAATTAACCCTTCTGCAATTCCATTACTTCCACTGTTCCTCTGCAATTAACCATTCTACTGATGTACGTATTTTTCTAATTATCTTTTCTTAACTTCTGATTTTTGCAGGATGGTTTGAAGTCCTTTTTTTTTTTTTTATTTGAGAAATCCATTTTCACGGCATCACTCGCACAATGCACCTGTAGTAGGTCTTTCCATATACCCTGAGAAAACATTTTTAGCGAGCAGCTTAAATAAACCTCAGATTCCGACCACCCTCGTCTCGGCACCTCAATCATCTACAGAAGTTCAGTAGTTTGTCTACCGACGCACACCCAGCCGACCAAAACCGAATCTACCGTCTGTTATTCCAATCGACATCACCACACCATCCCTCGTCGACAAAACATCAAAAGCAGAAACATGGACCTGATCGGCGCAACACCCTCACCATTGTAGCGACATCATCGCAACTGAAGTTCTAGCGTGCAAGGCATTTGTGATATCTGTCCTCAGTCGGATTTTGGGGTTTTGTTTTAATTTAGAACGTAATTAACACGGGTTTATGTGATGTTTAATTAATTAAGAGTATTAATCTAATTGGGTTACTTTTTAGAGTATGGGACCTAATTTTCCCTAAATAAAAAAGGGCCTGCAGCACCGTTAGTCTCTTAGATTAAATGGATAGAGTCTAGCTCTTTAAATGGGCCAGAACAGGCCCAAACACTTTCTACTCCAATCCCACAACCTGACCTGGAAAAAAACACACCAAGGTACAACAGTATACTCCTTGGAAGCAATTAAAGTCAAAGGATCTTGCTACTCTGTGTTTGGCTCCCATTATAATTCATTTTTTTCACTTTTCTTATCAACCACGCATTCGTAAATTAAAAACTTTTTTTTTCTTTTACAACCCAACATTCTTAAAAAAAAAAAAAAAAAAAAAACCTCAAATTGTACATAATGTTTACATTTACTAATTTAAAACATAATCAATTTTTTCATCATCACATATTTTTCATTGTAACCTCTGATCTAGCATTTTGATATGCAAGTAGCAAAATCCAAAATCAAAATATGTTGTACTTTGCCTGATCACTGGACGATTTTTACAAGATTTTATCTGCAAAAAATTATAGATTCTGTTAACCTCAAAAAAATGCAATAGATGTCGGGCCCACTCGTGCATGCACAAGCTAGATCCAACACGTAAAGGTAGATCAACGATGGAGATCACTCCAAGATTGGACGTGGGAGCAGCTCAACGACACGAGACGTTTCCGTTCGGGTTCCGACGAGATATTCGGGACACAATTGTTTAATAATAATCAATTGTTAAGAACTAGATTCGAAGTTGTTATGAACCAGTGAGAGAATAAAATAGATTGCTTCAAGTATCTAAATTGCATTAACACTCAATTGTTATATGGTGGGGGTATTTATAATGTTACAAATGGAATGGTGACCCTTGAATCAAATTACACGTGGCCTTATCTCTCCTCGGCCAAAGCGTCAAGTCCTAGCCATCAAGTTAAACTTTCTAGCTTTTCAAAGCATTTAATATTTTTACATTGACATGACGTGACACAAATACACTTTTTACAAAGGTCACATCAATCATTCGAATAAGATCTTCATCATGAGTTCAATTTTTGCATGTGGGCCGTCACTAGTTGAAGAGCCTCGGACCTAGGAGGGCGCTTCGAAGTTAATTGGCCTCAGAATTACATGGGCCTCATTTTTCGTAGAGGGAAGTTGGACGGTTCGATCCCACGCCTTAGTTAAGATGGCCACGTGGTAATACCTAGTAACGAGTCATAACAAATTCTTCATTGTAGACGAAATTTTAAGTCCTTTTTTACACCAATAATCTTGCAATGAGTTTCATAAAGAAATCTATATATAATTATTTGGGAGATTTTCATAAATGTCACTAAATTTGAAAATCTACAAAAAATTTGGATATGCACTAAATTTGTTAAAAAAAATGTCACTTTTTGTTGTGAAATGTCAAAATTACCCTAGAGGTCACCTTTGTAAGAGCAATTAATGCTTGATTTGAATGCCATTAATGATTTGATTTGATGATTAAATTTTGATTTTTATTCATTGTATATATGTATTTTATATTGATTAAAATGTACTTTCTTCAAACAAATAAAAATAAAAGAAATTCAAAACCTAACATAAACAAACCCTAAGTCCTCATCCATTAACACATATTTTCTTCCAAGAACTTCATCTTCTTCATTCTTTCATCAAGAACACATGAGTAATTAATTGATCATCCATTTCCAGAGGTTAGCTATTACAAATTGTTTATATTTTCATCTCTCATCTCATTAGTAAATGTTAAATACGACATTGTGATAACAAATTCCATTTTTTGAAACTATTACTCATTGATTTCTTTGGTTTTCGAAATTTTTTTGACGGTAAAGATATTTAGAATCGTTCATTAAGTGTGATCGATTCCTTACTTAATGAGGTATTGACTTATTTTTTTAAAATACGTTGTCATGTTTAATGAGAATTGATTATCACCATTAATGTTCTACATTAATGTCNTTCATTAAGTGTGATCGATTCCTTACTTAATGAGGTATTGACTTATTTTTTTAAAATACGTTGTCATGTTTAATGAGAATTGATTATCACCATTAATGTTCTACATTAATGTCCGCATAATTTTTTTTTAAACAACTGTTTTGAAATCAACCCGACAGTTCGTACTTAAATGGTCGAATAGTGTTTCGACCCATCGGGCCCCGACAGTTTAAATACCGAATTCGACAGTTTACAAACATGTTCTGTAGACATTCGTCGTAACGCACACCGTCATGCCACTAGTTCTGCAATTACCGAACTCATATTGGGAAAACTAGACACTGCAAACCTCAAGTACGATCCTACTGCTATTTTACGTGACATGGAACATGAGTTCGGGGTAAAAATTAGTTATAGCAAAGAACGTAGGGGGAAGGTGGCTACTTTACAGAAGCTGCATGGCGAGTCGGGTGATAGTTTTCATAAACTTACTTCGTACTGTCACGTCTTATGAGAACATAACCCCGGAACTATAACCCACATCCAAGTCGATGGCCATAATAGGTTTACTTATTTCTTCCTAACATTTGGTGCAAGCATTCGTGGTTACTTACAGTTTTTGAGGCCCGTAATTTGTGTAGATAGTAATCACTTGAAAGGTCCATACAAAGGTACACTTCTACTGGCAACTGCCCAGTATGCGAACAAACAGATCTACCGCTTAACATGGGAGAACGTGGATGTCGAAACAAATTAATCGTGGTTGTGGTTTTTGTCCAACTTGAGAGATCTTATAGGCGATTTAGATGAACATGTATTTGTGTCGGACAGGAAAACAAGTATAGAAAAAGCTATTTCTCAACTATTTCCATCGTCTCACCATGGTTGTTGTATGTGGCATATGGAAAAGAACTTAATACAGAGGTGCAATAATGCTAGTTCAGTTTTCCTATTCAAACGCGCAGCGACAACATATTGGGTGGAAGAGTTCGAACGACTAATGTGATAGATTTGTAGGGTAAGTGGGAGATCGTACGAGAAGTGTTACTTGTATGAGAAGTGGACTTGCTATTTATACTGGTTTGGGTGATACAACATTTATGATGCTCAAGTTGCCAACAACCTAGTCCAATGTCAAACTTAAATGTGCAGGACAATTGGTGTGATGTTATCAGTAAATGAGGTGTACTTAAATTTATAATTACAATTTACTCCATAATTAATTACCATTGCAATTGGCACATGTGATAAGTTGTATATGCGAAATTTATTATTTTTTAAGTAATAAGCTTTTCTTCTCGATGTCATTATTTTCATAATCTATGATAAAGTAATAAGTTATTCATCTCGATCCATTTGCCCTATCCGTTATGCCTCGAAATTCGAACAAGCTATAGTTACCTAAGTGGACCACAAAGTAATCGCTGCAACACAAATGTGAGCCGACCTATATCAATGTACAGATAATGCACTGTTTGCCATATGCGACGAAATGTTTGAAACAATTCATAAAAATTAAATGTACTTAAACCCAAAATTGTATATGCCATTAACTAGGATCAACATTACAAAACAACATTCCACGGTTAATTTGAGGAAGAATGGAATGAAATGAAACGTTCACAATACAGGAGAGTTGAAGTCACATAAACATTCAAAAAACATAATTTACTTGTCCTTTAGCCTCGTTTTTTCCAAGACTTGATCAAACCCATATTCATTAGGCGGGACACTGCAATGCAGGCCGGTAACCACCCCATACTCTTGCAATCCAAACCGGCAGTAGTGTCATTGCACGTTGAAACACAATTCGTGCATCTTGTCTGTTTGGATGACTCTGAAGACAAGCTGTTGGATGAGCTGGACAGAGAATTGGATGTCTAGAACGTCAGCCAAGAATCCAAGGTTCGACTCGCGGAAGTCCTGGCGATGTCGTTCATCAAAGTGCTCCAACACCCTTTGTACGTACTTGAGGTTACTTCGCTGGGATATGTGTGCACGCAACCTTGCGTCTTCCAGAACCAAGAATTCGAATTCCATGGACTCTGTAATGAATAAGAAGGCGAAAAAGGGTCAGCTAATCACATGTCATCAATGTCGAAGAGTAGGACACGTAATGAACACGGAACAATAAATGGAACATATGTTCTTCACATTATTTTATAAGGCAGCCCATCTATTGAGAATTACTGCATCTAACTGTCGGGATCGATAGTTCATCTGTTGGGACTATCCCAACTGTCGAGAATTACTGCGGTGAACTGTCGGGTCTCGACAGTTCACAACGATGACATTTTTCTACCGAAGTTAACTGTCGAGAAATTAACAACTTAAATAAATAACATATATTCATCTCCCATTTAGGCTAATAGTGAACCGTCCCATTACAATAGAAAAGCTACCAATCATAGATGCAACGACAATTCTCAGTTTGTAATTGAATCTTTGGGCTTCTGAGTCTGAGTAACTACTAGGGAACTTATGTGTTGGAAACCGTGGTCTCTATATGAATACCAAACGGAAACGAGGTCACACTAAGGTAAAGTTTGCCTTTGCAAAAACACATAAGTAACAAGAACTTGATAGGTCAAAAACATGCAACATTAACAAACAGTGATCAAATCTTCTTGCACATTCAAACATTTGTGTTCGTACCCTGGTTCATAAACAACTATGTCAAACAAGCCAGCATTTTTCCATCTATTTAAGTACCAGTGTGAGCCAACCAAGTGGACTAACTTAAAACGAGTAAAACTAGTTAGAATATAAAATCTAAGAACCAGAATTAGCAGAACAACAATATATAATTATAGAAAAAATTGAAACAAAACACAAAGATGCATAGAAATTTCTAGTGCAGACAATCATTATAAGAACACTGGCAACAATTCAACTAACACAATCCAATTGTAAGTATAAGGGACTAGCCAGGTCCTTCAATATTCAATTCAAGAATTAATGCTCTATCCCTCAGTGGTTAACATCTACCTATTCACAAGCTCATGAACCAACCATACTTCAATTAGCATTCCACAGAGGAAAAAAAAATAAGCAGCTTCATATCAGATAAAAAGATAGTAACCTTAATGTGGTCTGAACGATTATGAAGACTTCATAAATATTTGTTGTTCCATACAATGAATCATGAATGTGGTCGATGCCAACTGACATGGATGCAAGAAAATCTCATTTAACGAAATTACATGGATCATATAACGAAACTAGTCACCCAATTCAACACGAAAATCATAAAACACGGGACAACATGGTACCAATGTATAACAAGAAATGAAAAAGTACAGTTCACATTATTTCATACAGCAATCCATCTGTCGAGAATGACTGCGGCTAACTGTCGGGATCGACAGTTCACCTTCCACATTTCACCCATCTGTAGAGAATGACAGCAGCTAACTATTGAGAACGACATTTCACCTGTCCACATTTCACTGGCCTTTTAACCTTAAGCATGCATCTTCTTATCATACAAGTTCCTTTCCTGTAGCCCTTCTTCATTTCATCCAATGCATTAGATCATCTTCAATTCTCCATTATTGTTATTATTCGAACTGACTATGTGAAGTAATCATTTTTCGATAAAAATACACATTCAATTGGTAGAAGGGATACATTATTTATCAATAACCACGAAAAGTGACCAACATATTCTTATTTTATATTGGATAAAAAAATACACTTCTCTACAGTCTAGGAGAACCAGGCTCCAAACACCAACAAATCAAAAGAATCTACTAGCAATTCATCCACAAGAGTAAAATTATCAAGCATTATAATGAAACTTTTGTTTTTTTTTTTAAATAAGTTGGTCTAGAGTCAAAACCACATAAACAAAAGCCAATGAGAAGAAAGCAATAAAAGCCGTTAAGTAATGGACGGAGTCACCGACGGGAAGAAAAATCACTACATCAAAACTGTTCATTTACTCACCTTATCACTCCGTTTAGGGCTTCAACTACCGCTGGGGGACGACCGTGGACGACTGCAAGCAAGTAGCAATGACAAGAGGCGAGAGTCTGCTGAATTGTCGTTTGCAGTATTTCCTTTCCAATCGTCGGGAGCAAGTAGCACTACCAGCGATACCGATGTCTGGGTTTTTTCTATTGCAGTTTTCCCTTTGTACTTTGTTGAATCGCCGGCAGGAGGGAGTCAGGGAGCGGGTTTTGAAATCATTGGGTGACTAGGTTTTGGAATGACAGTTAGGTAATTCTCGTCGCAAGGTTCCTCTCGTGAACTTTTACCTTCCCAAATGTTGAATCGCTGACAGGAAGACTCAGACGAAGTTTTGAATCATAGGGTAATGGGTTTTTCTTCAACATTTGGTAATGGGAGGTGGGAGGTTTCTGTTCTTAATTGTGTTGCAGGGGAGTGCAATGACTCGTTTGAATTTTTCAATTTTGGCTAAAACTTTCAAGTACAATTGTGATGTGATTGCTTGTCATACTTTGGTACAACTTTTTTACTTTTTGTATAATTTTTTATATTGTCAACTCAAAAAAGTGTAGGGCATTTAAATTTTTTAGAGGGGTAAAAATGTCCAAAAATGACATTTTTATTATGACTTTCAAATGGTGACATTTTGGTAAATGCAAACCCAAAAACTGACATATAGTGTAATTTCCTCTAATTATTTCGGATCTTTACTCCGCCTCTTCGCACCGCCAAATTTTTCTTTGCTTTATCCACCTAATTTACAGTTTGCTTCCGTTCATTTCAAGTACGTTATTGGATATGTTTTGGTTTTAAATTTAATCGTTTTTCGATTTGCAGATTTGAACCCTTGTGCCAGTTGCGTTGTAGTCAACAAGTAGCGAATTTTCTCATTATGCATTGTTTTGTGTAATTTAGTTTGTTATGGTTGGTATCTTCCAAGTTTTTTTCAATGGAATTACAATTTTATTTTGAAGGTGAAGTGTGATTTGTATGTGTTTCTAATTCTTTTCCAGGATTTGCAAAGTTTAATTCAAATTTGATTGAAATTTTAGATTTTTTCCAGAATCCACAATGAGCCACCGAATAGTGCAACCGTTATGCGTATTCCATGCGCATCTTGACCAATTGAAACCGTTAAGTGAGCAAGAAGACCTTATTGTTTGGATATGAATTGAACCCAAGACGAAATTCTCCATAATGTTGCACAATACCACCGAAATGTAATGCAAAGAAAAACAAAATTACGTCGGAAACGAAATTCAAAGGTTAATTTGTTTAGGATCGCAACCTCTCTGATACCATGTGAAGAATATTATAAATTGTATATAATAAATTTATTTCTATTACAAAGTAAAAGACCCTATTTATAAGGCTATAAATAACTCTAAAAGGAAATATTGCATAATAATTATACAATCATTTATTAAGGAAAATAATCATACACTATTGAAAAAATATCATAGAGATTATTCTTTCTATATCTTCAACACATATTATGTTGGATATTGATGAAACACCATTTGAATCAGTTCAAACTGCACTTTCTTTCTTTCGAGAGAGACATAGCACCGAGGTAAGTTATAAATGAATTTTACACATGTTTCACTATATCTACCAGTGAATGGAACAAATTATCTGAAAAGTATTGACATAGCCGACCCCAAATTCATCGTAGAAGAGTCTAATTTGTTGTGTTGTTGTTTGTTCTACGCTAATTCTCATGTTCTACGCCAATTCTCAGGATGGAATTAGTTCTTCTTGGATATGTATTCAATATTAAATAATTCTTTGATTCATATTTAAATTACTGAAACATGTGTTCTTGGATTTCAAATGGAAGAGTATTCATATTAAGAATTTGATAGATTGTAATGTCATTATTCTTCACAAAAATGTTTTATTGCTGACTATGATTTCCTAGTAAGGAACAAATTATGCCAATAAATCAGTATGTGTGAGATCATAGGTTTGATGGATTAACGAAAACAAACTTAGCCTTGTTTCTAATAAATTTGAGGTCAACTAAATTAGTTCTTTTTCTGCACTGTCATTGATACCTTGCTAGATCTACCCGAAGATCTAAAAAAACTACATTTTTAGCAATCATAGATGGCGATGTTAAACTTTCCTCCCTTTTTCCTAGAAATGTATACTGAAATCACGTCAATCTTGTTTACAAGAGCCTCTTTTCAAGTCTACAAGAAACATGTACTCACTACCTAAATCTTCATCCCTTATTCTCTATCGATGCCACCTCCAATTGTTATGTTTTCTCTCTTATCCAATTTACTGTGCCTTTAAATACATAAAGCATAGCTGGCCTAATAGTTGGAGTATCCTTTTCCTTTCCAATCATAGAGATGAAGCGAGAATGAGGCACAAGTTGAGATTGCGTTACTGAAATCTGAACTTCAAAATGAAAGGTCGATGCTTGCTGCAACTGAGGTTTCTGAAGCAAGATTGAAGAGCGAAACATCTGCACTGCATAACACACTTCAGCAGCTTGCATTAGAACTCAAAGAAGCCAAGAAAGAGAATCGAGAGTTAAAGAAAGCTAAAATATTGGCCGATGAAATTAAAAGTGATAACATTTTGGACCCCCCTACCCCCCAAAGAAAACCATCCCACATCTAGGGAACTTTCCAAAGTCGGTGAGGAGCAGAAAATTGAGAAGAATTCACCCTTGCATGAATATGTGGAGGAATCTAAGGGTTTGAAGAAAGAGTTAGATGTTGCACCGTCAAAAATTGGGGATTTCAAGATTCTAGCATAACAGGCCATAAGCAGGGCATAGGTGGCGGAGAAGGAAAAAAGGAGCACTCGAGAAAGAGATAAAGAGAGGGAAGGATCATATGGAAAGGAGAAAGGCTGCCATATCCGCAGTACATGAAGAGTTGAGTTCTGGAGATATTAGTACCACTAATGGTTTCAAACATGACGATGCTGTTAAAAACGACAGGTCTCTTGGTAAGGTTCTTAACATTAAATTTTAGTTTCAAAGATTGTATGGATGCATGGGTGGACCCAGGAAATTTTTTCAGTGCGAACAGTATTAGTAAAAGTAACAAAAAAATTATAAAACAAACATTATATTAAAATGAAATACCTTACAATTGTTCTTTACGAGTTTGCATACTTTGATATCTTTTTACAATCGCCTAATTATCAATCTTTAAGAATATATCTTTATCCACATAAACAATAAGGCTATCATTCATCCACTCATCTCTAATTCGATTGCGCAATCTATCCTTAACAATGTTCAAGGAAGAAAATACTCTTTTTACCGTAGCAGTAGCAACCAGGAGAATTAGTACCAAAGTCAAAAGCTTGTAAACCATTGGATATGATGTGCTCTTATTTGTTAAAACTAACTTCTGTGCGAGAGCACTGAGATCATTTAATTCTTTAAACTCTTTGCTAGAGATGACATAAAAAAATGTAATTATCAAGTTGATCATCAAGCGTGAAGAGGTTTGCTTCTGAAAAATCTTATGGATAAAACTTAGAAAGTTGAATCAACGTTCTTTTATCAAAAGCAGAGAATGAATTTTGTGGACACAGACAAGCTACATAGAGGAGTAACTTAGTATTTACCTCCGAGAAACGATCATTCAACTCTTGAAGTTGCATATCTATGACAGAATAGAATAAATATACCCGAAAGTGATGCAAGTTGGTCATTTGTGGAGGATTACGATGAGGACGACCACCATGTGCAGAACGCATAAATATAGCATCCATGTTTGGAACATCAATATATTAATGCTCACAAAAAGAAGAAACGTGTTGCAAGAAAGAATCCCACCCATCATCTCTCATAAGTTGGAGTCTTTTTTTGCAAACTTTCACCATGTCCATTGCATTGACAATATCTTGATATTTCCTTTGTAATGCATTTGACAAATCATTTGAAATCCCCTAAGATACTTTTCATCAAATATAGATTACATGCAAAATCAAACGATTGTATTGACTCCAATAAATTGAATACATCACTTTTTTTATAACAAGTACTCGATCCATCTTCAACAATTATTTTAAGTACATCAATAACAGTTGTAAACACGCTAATCAAGATAACCAAAGAATTATAATGGGATTCCCAACGAGTATCACATGAACGCTAAAGAGTTTTTTCTTGATTAAGGCCTCGTCCACTTCAAATATCATTATTCTCCAATGCCTAAAAAATAATATCTGATTGTTTTTCTCGAAAAAAAAAATCACAACATTTAGACGATGATCCAACATTATTTACAACATTTGCAACCACACGAAAGAAATTAATAATCGGCATATTCTTCTTTGCCACAACTACAAGAGTTAGTTTAAGTTGATGAGCAAAATAATGAATGTAAAAGACACAAGGGTTCTCATTTAAAATGAGTGCTTTGAGACCATTGTAATTCAAGATTGAAGTTCTTAATCCAGGATCGGTGGGAATTGGGCAACATCAAAATCGTCTCCATTTGACGCCTCCTCATTAACATTTTTCGCAACCTCAATAGCTTTCCTTTTATAAAATATTTTCATGATTGACTGTAATAAATAGGAATTGGAATGTAAATAAACAAAATAAAATATGGAATATAAATATGGATGTTTAAATTGCATAATTGAAACTCTTCCATTTTCTTTCTTTCTTTTCATTTCTACATTTCTATTTATCTATAACTTCTTGCAAGAATTCAAAAAATAAAATAAGTTTTTTGGAGTCAAACCAAACCAATGAGAAATAACAGATGAACCATGTTACTATGTTAGTCCACTTCAGTAAAATGAGAAAACAGAGAACTAGCAGATGAACCAAACCAATAAAATGAGAAAATAGAGAACTCTGTAATGTAACCTAAGACGAAACCCAACATCACAGCCATGTTAGTCCACTTCTGTGACTCTTTAAGAATTGAGACCCTGCTGTT
>CAIGRB010103782.1:46513-97020 GCA_903798255.1 Fraxinus quadrangulata | reverse complement strand
TTTTTTTTTTTTTTTAATTTGAATTTTTTAATAAATTATTCAAGACTCATTTGCACTTTTTGAAAAAAAAATTGGGAGTATAATTGCGATTAGTTATTTATTTATTTAAATAGAAAGGTATATTCGTTATTTCATATATTTTTATTGAAAAATTGAATAAAAATTGATGAAAATGACGCTTTCCATAATGAAATGTGGAAATAAGGGTGAAAATGTAGAAATTTGAAATGTAAGACCGTCTTGCACACTAAAAATCAAACACAGAGACGTTTTGTGCCAATAAGCCTAGAAATTATCCTAACATGTTTAACGTATACATTTAAACTACATATCTTAAAATTATTCAAAGTAATCAAATATTTATTTGTGAAGAACCGTTACATGGAAGCTCAGCTCAAACGATGGTCTTTAATAAGCTTAATTGGATTAATACTTAATATACTTTAATTTTGTGAAAATTGGATCAATAAACTAAGGAATATATTTGAAGTTCATGAGGATTAAAATTAAATTTTTAATAAATTTTTATAAAATGGAAGAAATATTTGATTGAAAAATTGTGAGTATTATAAAATACGTTATTAAAATTAATTTTTATTTAAATAAAAATTGGAATTTTAATTCGAGGGGCTAAAATTAAAAGCGGAATATAAAACGTGTGGAAAGTAATAGCCCACAGTTATTGACGTGTACGCGTGTGGCCACCAAATGCAACCGACCGAATCCAATGGAAAAGTATAATTAAATAGGTTCCCTAAGCTGTCAAGGATAAGAATCGTATTTACCGTTAGATCAAGTTTGCCCCGATTAATCACAGCCACCTATTCTTCGGCTGCACCTCTATAAATACCACCCACATTCTTTTGATCATTACCGTAATTTGCTGTATATGAGCGGGGGGTTATATTTGTTGGTTCTATTGATTAATTGTTTGAATTTTCTGTATGTGATTCTGTTTAATTGATTTTACAGTGGATTTTGGGATTAGTTGATGAATTTTTAATTGCCGGTATTTAGATTCTGAACGGGGACTCGTTCGTGATTCATCAGGCGGAAGAGAAGCGAAATCTGATTGTCGATTCTTGAGGTTTCCCTACGATTATGTTTACACACAATTGTTCTGTTTATTATAGGACGGAGGTTTTTGGTTGGGGATGATACAACGTTAATTTTCTTCTTCCCTTTTACGTCGTGTTTATGGTTTTCCTTGTTCTGCATAGAGAACTGATCTACAGGATTGCTAGTAATTCTGATCAGGTAGAGTTACATCCTCTTTCATTTGATCTGATAATATTTAGTTTCTCACTTTCTCTATAATCTGACATTATATGGGCGAGATAATTTTTTTGCCTGTATATAGGAATTAGGATATGAAAATTTAATAATCCTGTAACTTTTAGTGATCAAGAAGGATATCGGGAAGGATCTGGATTTGATATCGGTAATGCTATAGTTGTAAAGATTTTTGAGGTTTCCCTAGAAATGTTTATATATTAGTTTCTCTTGTTCTGCTTGGAAACTGATCTATAGGATTGCTAGTAATTCTGATCAGGTAGTTACATCCTCTTTCATTAGATCTTATAATACTTGGTTTCTCACTCTCTCTATAATCTAACATTAGTGGGGGAGATAATTTCATTGCCTGTGATTAGGAATTAGGATATTAAAATTTGACAATCCTGCAACTTTTAGTGATCAGGAGGGATATCGGGAAGGATCTGGATTTGATATTTTGGTAATTCTATAGTTATAAAGATTTTAAAATGCTGAATGTTTGGTGCTATACTGCAATATATTATTGTTTCTTGAAGTAGGTTCAATCACTCCAACTTAGTGCGGCTTCAGTCTTTGATAGGAAAGGATCTTGACCCCATCCTGGGATATGACTTCTGTGTGGTGATATTTCAAACTGATCATAGAATGTAACTGGAAAGGTAATAGGAAATTCAATGAAGGTTTATATTCTCTGGATCACTGTTCTTGTTTGTAGGTGGCAATGTGTGAGGCAGCTTCAAAGCTGACATTGATATTTGTTTGCTATGGTTTGTTAGTACATAGTAGTAGTATTTTCATTGGTGATTTGGTTAAAGGACTTAGTATTTTCTGTTATGAACAACAACAATAATAAATCTTGCAGACCTATTGAAAATTTGAAGCCTAGATCCGTAGCAGCCCCAGTGAACCACCCTAGATTTGGTTTGCCCTTGCTTTGGTTGTGGACATGAACCTTCTCTCAAGTATACTCAGAATATGTCCCTGTCTAACTAGTTAAATCACCATTCTGTTAATTTATATTTTCAACTGGTGCCACCTTTAGCATGTTAGTACATGCATCTAACTAACTACTTTTGACCTCATAGGGGTAAAGAGGAACAAATAAAATTTTGTGTTTTTTTTTAGGCAACGCAATAACTTATAGAAACCCTGGATTTTTTCTTTCCTCAGGTTAGATTGTTTTATTCTTCTCCTTTTTAATGTGCAGAATCTGTTTAGATTTATTATGTCTACTTATTCAATCAGACATACAGTTTATAATGTTTACACGGTGACTTCATTATAAATTGGAAGTTGAGATAATTAAATTCTCCCTAAAATCTTCTTCACATTGCAAGGTAATGTAGAATATGTAGAAAACAAGTTTGCTTGATGGGTTGTCTGTAAGAAATATAGATTAAGACTTATTGTACAGTATCATAAACAACTTACATGATTATCGTACACCTCTACAGTTTGCTTATTTGTTTCTGGTGGTAAATTTTCAGGAGTAAAGAACGTTGCCTGGAAAGTTCGTAGTAACCAGGACCAACGAACTTAATTGACATTGACCTTTACTTTAGTAGGTTTCTTCATCCTTGGGAATGTGAAGTAGAAATTATTCACCGAGTCCTCTTGATTCAGAAATAACAGTGTAAATAGTGGTTTAAGTGGGGGCAGGTGTGAATCAAAATTTGTTTTTTTCCTGTGGTTTGTTTAAGATACTCTTTTCTTCTGTGCATTTTTCCACTTATATTTTAATTTTTATTTATCACTTCTTCTTTTTGTATCCTTTCCATTCTCTATTTCCCTTTGTTTTATGCATTCTTCTTTCTGTTTACAAAATTGCTTGATGCAATTGTTGATAGCACATTCAATCTTGTCACCTTCATTCATTGCTATAGATTTCTTAGCTTCATGGAGTTTTGCATTTTTTTTAATTTGATTTTGTTGCACATACTTCTTGTTTTCACTATCTCCTCGCTCCAGATTTCGAAGATGTATTATGGTGTTGCTACTCAACCAAAAGGGAAATCCCAAAAACTGTCATTTTTTTTTTCAAGATCAAAACTTTTTTAGAGAAGTAAGTTCCTTCAAGTTTGAATATTATTGAGGAGAGGAGAATTCATGATATGGAAAAGACCCTGAAACCTTGTCCATATCTTCTGAGAGTGCTGTGTTTTAATAATGTCTGTTCTGCCTTTTTAGGCTCAATTTGTTCGTGATTTTGGAACATCATTTTTATTTTCTTTTTTCCTGTCACATCTTTCCTTATGTCCATGTTTGTTTGTTTGTTTTTTTCGTTCTTTTTATCCTGTATTATTTGTTTCTTGCCCTTCTTTATTTAAATCATGTACTTTATATGACTGAAGTCATTTAATCTTTATCTATAGCTTGCAGTGTTTAAAGGTCGTGAAATGAAAAGTTGTGGGGTTAGTGACATGAGGTGTTCTACTTTTCCTCTGGTGAAGTCAGTTTCAATGGGAAAAAAATATTGTTTCTTGCAAGTCCTCAATTCAGATGGTATTGTTACTATGTAACTGTTGTATTTGGTAAAGAAGATATTGAAAAGGAATACTATTCTTACTATTATTGGATCTTAGAACACTGCTAATTTGCTGCTGGTATATCTTTTTCTTTACTACCATTTTGCATTGTCTTACTTGATTTTATTGGTCCACATTGTTGGTCTTATTTATTTTATTCTTTTATATCTTTTGTTTCTTCCTCATTTTTCTCAAATACCTTTTTAGTATTTCTAGGGATCATTTATTCTTTCTCTATAGCTTATAGTGTTTAAGCTGCATGTGGAAAACGGGAAGTTGTCGGAGTTGGTGATATTACTTCCTCCCTTGAAGTCAGTTTTAACACAAAAGTATGTTGTTCTTGTCAAGCCATCAATTCAGATGTTACTATGTCGTAATTGATCTGGAAGATTTTCAAAAGCAATTGGATTATTGGTGTAATTGACAGTAGTTTTCTAGATAATATAAAATAGATCAAGATCTGTAAATTTATTGGAATGTGCAAGAATAACAAAACACCCTCTTTAGTGAGTTTATATGAGCAAATGCCTGATCCAAAATATGCTTGCATGGTCACGAATTGTATCGATTAAACAAATTGTTGGAATTCCCAAAGTTCTACTCTCATGGCTGTTGGTTTTGCCTTCACACAGTAAGTTCGAGCAGAAATTTTGGTGGTTCAGATGATCATGTAAAGTTTGTACAGAAAATTTTCTTGTTCCCTGCTGTGCTCTCATTTGAGTTATAAATATTATTTTCTAACTATCCCACTCTTATTAATGATCTATAATTTTATCTTAAAAGGACTTGGTTGATGCCCGTGTCTACAATTTTATCTGAAAGGACTTGGTTGATGCCCGAAATTGAGATAGCTAAGTTCCCTAAAGCAGTAGTTTTTATAAGATTCAAAGTAATACAGAAGTTGTTACCAGTAACCGAGTCTCCTATGTTTAAAATATATTTGGAAATATGCCTCCGTAGACAGAGATTTACATAATCATTTTTTGATGATTGATAATGAGAAAAGAGAACTAGTAAAGAACACATTTGGTATGAGGTAAGAATAATGTTAATCAGATACGAAGATAATGTTGGTTTGGATTGAAAGTAATTGTCTCCTGTTATGCACTCAATTATGATATGAAGATACTGCATTCACTTTGTCATGGTTTATTAGTGATCAAGAATTATGTCTACATGGACTTGATTTGCTTGGTTTGATTCTTTCCAAGAATAATAGTAAAGAAACACGAGTGCTTTGAGATAAGAGTAATGTTAATCACCATGGTTTGTCACCAGGTAACAATTTCTAGAGTGAACATGGATATGCACTAGAGACGATCTTTTTGGTGGTAAATTCCTATGTTGCACAGTTTGTTTTTACGATGTTGTGGTAGCTTTTGACATGTACATTCCTTGAAGTTGGTGTGGATTGAAAATTTTCTTGTTCCTTTTTATGTTTCAGGTGTGAAGATACTGCATTCATTTTATCATTGTTATTAATGATAATAATTATGTTTACACGGACTTGATTAGCTTGGTTTGATGCCTGTAAACGATTATTTGAGACAGCTAAGTTACCCGTAGAACGAAAATCCTAATAACTTTCAAGGTAGTTCAGAACTCATCAAGGTATTCATTTTAATGGGATATTTGTAAGAAATATATTTGGACATGTGAATCAAGGGATGGGACTTGCACATGTAACTTTGATGAGATTTGTATCGAGAAAAATTTTAGTCAAAAAGACACATTTGGTTGGAAAATAAGAATAATTTTATCATCATGGTATGTCAGGCAGTAACAACATCAATAGTTAACTCAGAATTGCGTAGGAGAAAGTCATTCTGATGGTAATTTTCATGTTGCATGAAAATCTTGTTTTTTAGTCATATGGCTATTGTACTCTTTATCATTTTATTTTTATACCAAGAGCAAGTTGGCTAAGATGGCAATAATTTTTTAACCGAATGTAACGGATTTGTTTCACAGTTAGGAAAGAGCAAATACTGCCACAAATTTATGATCTATGGAGCCATATTTTATGCAACCATCCTGTTTCTGCTGCTATTTTCCACAGTTCAGAGCCTGATGTAGTCAAGTATGTTATGAAATTTGTTCCACTGTGGCGAGTAGATGAGCAGTTAGCAGGAAAGCAGGAAATTTTCTTTGGTTGACATTCTTGAACATATTTTCAAAGAGCTAGATATTTTATCATGTGCATATTTGTTCAGTTGGATCTGATATCAGGTGATAATTGAAGTTTGTCTACTCTTATCTAACATTTCGTTAAATTCTTTTGGGTGTTTTCATCCAATAATTTCTTGTTACAAATTTTTTGGCTTTGGTTATTATAATGCTATTTACTTACTGGCTTTTCCCCCCATTTCTTGCTTTGTCCTCCTGCAAAAATTTTACTTGAAGCATTACTACCATATATGTTCTCCTTGGCTTTGAGTTTTGAAACTTCCTTGACCAATAATATGGTTATTAACTTTCCTCCCTTGAAGTTGGTTCATCTGGAAGATGTCTCTGTTTTCTGCTGTGCTCTCAATTCAGATGTGAAGATACTACATTCACTTGTAATATCGTACTTATTATTAAAGAAAAGAAAAGAGACATTGGTTTGCTTGGTTTGACTCCTAGAACTGAGACAGATATGTTTTCCATAGAACTTGCTACTGATAGCTTACTAATTTAATACATGTTCATGTATTCTTTAATGGAATCTTGGACCATACGTATCATGGACTATGACTTACACAAACATCTTTGATGATTCATATCGATTAAAAAATGTCGTTTCTGCCTTGTCTAAATTGAAAGTACATTCCCCATGTATTGTCCTTTGATTAATAAAATTCTGATTACTTAAAAAAAAAAAAAATTGATTAAAAAGACGCATTTATCGCAGATATGAATGAAAGTTAACAGCTGGAGGAAGTAATCCGATGGTAATTTAGGATGATGACCACAAAATCATAATGTTTGGATATAAATTTCGGTTAGATTTTTTATTGATATTGAGAGTACTTTGTAGTTGTCTATTTGTCTACACGCTCATTTGGAATTGTGCAGGTACAAGTTTGTATTTTACATCTTGCTCCATGTTACTCATCTTCTAATTTTTTTTTTAGTCCTATTTTTTTTTTGTTGTACGTCGCTTTTTTGTTTACTTACACCATATGTTCATGCAATGCATATTCTCTATTTGTTTTATTTTTCCATTTCTCCTTTATTATTCTGCAGAAATTTTATTTGATGCATATTTATGTATGCCATTCAATCCTCAGCTTGTAGTTTACTTGCCTTAATTCAAGTTTGGTTTATATAAAAATGTTTTGGTTTTCTGCAATGCTCTTTATTGAGAGGTGAAAATGCTGCATTCACTTGCTATGTCATTGTTATTAGTGAAGGAGAATTATGTCTAAAAGAAGTTGGTTTGCTTGGTTTGATGCCTGGAATCGAGGGAGCTAAGTTTTCCGTTGCACAGTAGTTTCACTAAGCTTCAAGGTAGTACAGTATTGCTTAACATTTTCATTTTAATGGGATATTTGTGAGAAAGAGATTTGGTTATAAGTGAATCACATATTGTGACCTACAAAAGCATTTTTTTATTATTCATATTGAGAAAATATTTAGTTCAAATGACACATTGATCATTGATATTAATAATGTTCATCATCTTGGCATGTCATCAATTAATAACTTCATTAGTCAACCAGCTATGCGTATGAGGAATTTGTTCTGGTAATTGAAGTCGTTGGACAAAAATCTTGTTGTCTGAGGTTATGCAGTTTCTGTGCCTTAACACTTCATCACTTCATTTTTCTACAAAGAAAGCTTAGTTGGCTAAGCTTGGGCGTCATTTTCCGGTTGGTTGTAATTGATGTCATTTCACAATTTGATGAGCAAATATTGCTGGAAATTTATGATTATAAGAGCTATATTTTGTGCAACAACCTATTTCTGCTGCTATTTTCACATTCATATTGATATTTGTTCAAGTTGGATCTGTTCTTGACATGAGGAGTACATTGAAATTTGTATACGGTTGCTCATTTGATGTGTACGAGGTTTGCATTTTACATCCTCGACTAGACTAATAGAGACATCATTTTTTTGCTCTATGTAATGGATTATGCTCTGAAGTTTGGCAAGATCAAATATTGCTGGAAATTTATGATCTATAGAACCATATTTCATGGAACATTCTAATCAACTGCTATTTTCCACGTTCATATCCTGGGGCAGTCTTGTCTTGACATTTTTTCTACTGTGATGGGGAATTTATAAGAAGTTCGGAATTTTTCTTTGGTTGAGATTCTTGAACATGTTTCCAATAGCTTGATATTTGTTGCAGTTGGATCTGTTCTTGATGGAGTAAATTAAAATTTGTCAATGGTTGCTCACTTGATGTGTTGAAGGAACAAGTTTGCATTTTACATCCTGCTATATTCGTCCTCAAATTTTATTGATCTTTTTGTTCATTTTGCTTGTCTATGTTGCTTTTGTTTACACTGTAGTTGCTGCAATGCATATTTTATAGTAGTTTGGTTTTCCCATTCTTCTCTGTTCTTCTGCAGAAATTTTATGTGAAGCATTTCCGTCTGCCATTCAATCCTCTTCTCAGTTTGTATGCATTTAAACATTGGTAACTGATTTGGTGTTTTTTTGCCTTTAAGTTGGTTCAGATAAATATTATGGTTTTCTGCTTTGCTTTCAATTCAGATGTGAAGGTACTGTATTCACATATTATGTCATTGTTATTAGTGAAGGAGACTAATGTGTAAAACAAGTTGGTTCACTGATTTGGTGCCTGGAATCAAGACAACTAAATTTTTCATTGAACAGTAGTAGCTCTGATAAGCTTGGAGATCATACAGAATCGATCAAGGTAATCATTTAATGGAATATTTGCGAGACCGATTTGGAAATATATGAACTATGGGACTGTGACCTATACAAGCATCTTTGATGATATATATTTACAAAATCAAAATTTAGTGAAAAAAAGACACATTAGTCATCGATATGGATAATGTTCATAATCATGGTATATGGCCCACAACTTCAATGGTGAACACAAATATGTGCAGGATGGTGGTAATTTCTAGTTGGACAAATCTTGTAAGAGGTCAAGGGGTTTCTGTACTCTTATCACTTCATTTTTCTACAAAGAACAAGCTTAGTTAGCTAAGATGGTCCTCTTTTCAGCTGGATGAAATGGATTTCGTTTCCACAGATTCACAAATGCAAATATTACTCCATATTTCACACATCATCTTATTTATACTGCTATGTTCCATGTTAATATTCCAACGTAGTCAAGATCATCATGACATTTTTCCAATTGTGATGGAGAGTAAGTATATAAAGTTAGCTAGATTTCGTTGGTTGATTTTTTGAACATGCTAGCTTGATATTTATCATTAGAAGTCACATTGGCTGTAGCTATGCATTATGTTAATCATCATGGCATGCCACCCAGTGACGGTGTGTCAATAATGAGCTCAGCTATGCAAGAGATGAAGTTGTTCTGGTGCTAATTTCTTATATTGCCCACAGATCTTGTTCTTTAAGGTCAAGTGTTTTGCATACCCCTTTCTACAAATACCAAACTTAGTTGGCTAAGATGGATGTCATTTTTCAGCTGGATGAAATTATTTCATTTCCCAGTTTGACAAGAGGAAGTATTTTCTAGAAATCTGTGATCTGTGGAACCATATTTTGTGCAACATCGTGTTTCCACTTCTACTTTCTAACTTAATATCCCGAAGCAGTCAAGTTTGTTGTGACAGTTTTTCTACTGGGATGGAGAATATATGAGGAGTTAATGGAGTTCTTCAGTTGAGATTCTTGGACATACTTTTCGATAAGAGTGATCTGTTTCAGTTGGTTCTGTTCTGATATCACCAGTACAAGAAGTTTGCCTATGCTTGTCTAATGTGTGCAGGTACAAGTTTGTGTTATGGCCTGCTCTCTCTCTCTCTCTGCAGTATCTTTTTATTTGTTCTATGTTGCTTTTGTGATTGCACCATATTATATTGCAATGCATATCCTCTCCTCCTTCGTTCTTCTGCAGAAATTAATTAGAACCATTTTTGTAAAATTTTTGTGATAGATCAGGTGGCTTTGACTATTACCTTGTTTTAGATTGAAAATATTCATGTTTCGTACTATGCTCTCAATTCAGAATATACTGCATCGCTTACTATATTGTTATTAGTTGATATTTATGTTTTAAAGAAGTTGGTTCACTTGGTCTGATGTCGGAAACTGAGACAGCTTATACATAAAACAGTAGCTTGGATAAGCTTCAAGGTAATACAGAATTTCGAGGTATTCAATTTAATGAGATATTTGCAACAAATAGATTCGGAAATATATGGATAAGGGCGATGACTTAAGCAGGTGTCTTTTGTGAATCCTATAGAGCTAAATTTTGTTCCAGACTCATTGGTCATGGATATGAATAATCATCGAGAGGAAGTCTTTCTGGTAATTTCCCACATTGAACACAAATCGTTTTCTTTAAGAAGTTCTGGTTTATGTACTCATTTAATTTTTCTACAAAGAGCAAGTTTAGTAGCTAAGATGGATGTCATTTTTCAGCTGGATGTAAATTTTATTTTGCAGTGTGGCAAGATGAATATTGCTACGTATTTGTGACTGGAGAGTTGTATTTCGTGCAACATCTTGGTAGTCCTGCTATTTTCTCATATCCTAATGAAGTCAAGTGGTCGTGACAATTTTTCTACCGAGATTGACAGAATATAAGGAGTTCGCTGGAATTTCTTCGGTTGGGATTCTTGGAAGTACTTTCCAATAGCTTGATGTTTTTATCATTTGGATATTTGTTTCAGTTGCATCTGTTCTTGGTATCAGGAATATATTGAAGTTGTCCGTGCTCATTTTATGTGTACAGGTACAAGTTTTCGTGTTACATCGTGCTGCATTTATTCACTTGTTTTCTCTTTTTTATTTTGTTTCATTTTGTTTGTTCTATGATGTTTTAGTGTTTACCCCTTGTTGGTGCAGTGCATATTTTCTTGAAACCCTTTTGTCCCCGCCATTGTAGCACGTTTTCTCTTTATTCCTCCGTTCATACATAGTTCATACGTTCTATTACAAATTGGAGTTCCTGGCGTGGCCTCATTCCATTCCCTTCCTGTTATCTGACTTGAATGTAAAGTTAGGACTCGGTATCCTACTTACATTCCTACTCTGGGAGGATTGTTAAGATTGCAGGCCTTACCGCGGCTAGTCTTTTCACTTCTCTACCTTGTTGACATCATCTTCAATCTGAGATGAATTAACAGTCAAGAAGATCTCATGAACATTTGCGAATCCAAATGTGTAAAAGATTCTAGCAGAACTTACAAGCCAAGTACTCTATTGAGTTAGCAACCCGAAGAAAATATAAAAAATCTCCAGTTCCTCCTCTGTTCTTGTGCAGAAAATAATTTGAAGCATATTTGTTGGCCGTTTTTGTAATTTTTGTGAGTGATCAGCTGTCTTTGACTTTTCCTACTTGGAATTGTTTTTTGGAAAGAGCATGTTCCTGTTTCCAGCTACTGTCACAATTTAGACATGAAGACACTGCATTCACTTTCTATGATATCATTATTTGATCAAGGATTATGCCTAGATGGACTTGGTTAATTTGGTTTGATGGCTGGAATTTGGACCGGCCATTTTACCATAGAGCAGTAGTTCTCATAAGCTTCAATGTGTTATAGATTTGGTCAAGTTATTCACATATCAATGTCATGACTTACTTGCACAGGCATCTTTAGTGATTCACATTTGAAAATTTAGTTAAAAGGACACATTGGTCAGTGAGGAATAATGTTGATCATCATGGTATGTCTGCCAATAAATACTTGTAAACTCACATATGCAGAGGAGAAAGTTGTTCTGGGATAACAAATCTTGTACAAAGAGCAATTAGTTGTATAAGATGGACATCATTTTTCTGCTGGATATAGTGGATTTCGTTTGCAGTTTGGCAAGAGAGAATGTCCTAGAAATTTATAATATGTGGAGCCAGATTTCCAGTCTATTTCAGCTTCTATTATCTGCATTTGAATCCCCTATCAGTCATGTCTGTCATCAAATTCTTTGCACCGGAATAGAGATTTTGCTAGATTCTTCTTCTGTTGAAATTCTTGAACATGCTTTCCAATTGCCGTCTGGATATTTCTTGGATCTGTACTCGATATCAGGAGACTGAAGTTTGTCTACATTCATTTAACTTGTAAAGGTACCGGTTGAATGTTACAATGCTTGGCTAATTGTAATATGCTAAGTTTCAAGATGCTCATGCATTAAGGTTATATTGTTTCTGGTTCCCAGTTCACTAATGGTTAATTTTCTGGACTTTGACATGTACATGTACTAAGGAATCCAATTGGCAACTAGATATGGTCATCCTTCTGTGCACAAAGTGTGGCTTAAGTCGTCCTGTTGGTATTTATTGTGGAACATCCTGGAGTAAAATCGATGTCCCTGTGATAATGTTGTCAGTTAACATCTTCTCTCCTTCAAATTAATTATCGATGTCCCTGTGATAATGTTGTCAGTTAACATCTTCTCTCCTTCAAATTAATTCCTCAATTCCTTCTTTTTTTTCACTGTGGTTTAATGTGCCATCTCTCTTTTCAATACTGAGGTTCTCTGGATTATCATGTGCTCTTGGATTTGCACATTTGCACTCTGCGTATTGGTATGTAAATATAACATCTTTGATTGTATGCCAAAAGCTTTCATATGGTAAGAGGACTACACGTGTCCATGTGCTGGTTACTTCCTAGATTCATGCCTTAATGATCATCCAGGGAAGCCCTGACCCGTAACTGCAGAGGATTTGACGTGTCAAATTAGGAATGTGTTTAAATCCAACAGCAAAACCTGTTTACCTATTGATCTGGTCTCTTTTGCATACCTATTATTATTTTGCTGGTGAGCACTACTATTTCCTGTCGCGCTAAAGTTTCCTAGTTTATCTTAATAATCATATTTTGAATCTTGGTTCACTAGCACTATTCACTGAAGATTTGTGAAACCCATTCCCAAGTATAGCCCTTGCACCCTGCAGAAACCATGTATTTGCTACATGTTTATTAATTGAAGGCTATTTATTGTATATTAATGGATATTTAATTACGAAGATTTTTACTGTTTGGTTTCCAAGTATGTTATGGATTCGAAGTGACATGAGTATATGCCTGTAGAATCTGTACTGCATTGGTGATATTTATCAATATCACAAAGAAAAAACAAAAGAAAGTGTTGTATTCCTCTGGTTGGATCTAGATCATGAAGCTTGGAAGTGCTAGTTATATGATTTACCAAAAGAAAAAGTATTGTCCTGGATCTGTAGACGTGTAGATTAATTTTTCTTGGGAAACCAAGTGAAACTGGATTGGATGACATTTTAGATGAAATCAATTTGCTAATACGTCCCTCTATTTTGCATTTTCTTCCTCGTCATTAAATGTTATGACAACGTATGTAAATTGCTGAGATGACTTGAGGTATATCTATGATGTTACACTTGTAAATTAGAGCTCCTGCAGTGATTGATTGAGATAAATGGTTATAACGATCCAATGTTGCAAAGCAAGTTTTATGTAATGTTTAGTAACAGCAGATAAATAATTGAAATGGATTGAAATGAGGATGAATGCTTCTCCCTATAAAAGATAATGAGAAATATAAAAGAAGCATAAATCAGTGTGTGAAAGTTCTTCTCTTGCAAACTTGTTTGCCTTTTTTTTTTTCTTTTTTAAATAATTAATTTTCTAAACTTGTGGATGCCCTCTGGTGAAGAAGATCTATAGAATCTGATGCAGGTCATAATGATCATCTCTTCTATTGTTATGTATGCTAAAAGATGCATTTGATTGTCTTAATAAGTTTTATTTTGTTGCTTTGTATATTTGACTTCTATTTGTTCATCTGTTCAGGTATTTAGATGTGTCTAGATGTTCTTCTAACTCATCGGATGATAAACGGATTGATCATGTATTTGATTTCAGAGTTTGTTGCCTGTTGTCTACTTCCAAAGGTCAAATTGTTTATCCATGTCCGGTTCTGGTGAATTGGTCTTGCAACATCATGTTTGCTTTGATGACTTCTGAGTAGCTAGAATTGTGGGAGTTTCTTGTTTTTAACATGTAGGTGACTCGTGTAACTCCGCCTGTGTTTCATGTTGTCTTAACACAGCCGGTCCCAAGCCCGGAAAAGGAGGAGGGTGAGTCAATAGATGGAGTTGAAAGGTTTTGGAAAACTGTTTTAACCACCAAATTATCTTGTCCCAAACAGTGCTCGTTGTTGAAGAATTGTATACTCCAGACGTGCTTTCCACATTTATTTCATTTGAGAGTCCTCGATTACAAATAACTGAATTGTGCCTACGCGGACAACGAGCTAGTCTCTTGACCTTTTGATGCATTAGAAGAAATATTATTATGTTTAGTTTTTTAAATTCGTATTTTAGAAAAAACATAATTAGGTTTAATTTAGTTGCTTTTATTATATATTTCCTATTGAGAATAGAATCATTGAATTCCTATGGCTTGATTTGGTATTATGGTAGATTATAAGAGTATGTTCAATATGTAAATTAAGAAAGTGAATAACAAGGAACGAAATTATTTGATATTTTGTGCATCCTCGAATAAATAAGCTCGTGGTAGTTATGATTGAAGTGCTCGCAGTGCGAAGGTATTTTTTTTTTTCTTGGACGACTGCCACGGTCATTGAAGTTTGGCTAGATTTGGTATATTATTGTGTAGATTATGAGAATTTTTTTTTTTTTAATGTAGTGAAGGAATAATTAGTTGTAAGAAATGGTAAATTTTTATTTTAAAACTACAGTATGTCGTTTGATCTTTTGGTAAAAAAATGGCTTTATTATTGTTCAATATATACAATTACTAAGATGTACATCGAATATATTGATTTTCTTATATTATTATTGCTAAAATCATTTTTACTTCATATTCTTTAATATTAATGCAAGAATATATACTTGCCATAGTTATTTTAGAAGAAAAATAACTAATATCATTTAAATCTCAAAAAGTCATAAAATTTGCAAATGAATTTGATATGTTAATGAAGTGAAATAAATAAAATAAATGAAAGAATATTAACAGGAATGATATATGATATTGTAAAATCATGAGATAATTATTTTTGTCTATTTAGTGTGTGTGTGTGTGTGTGTCTTTATTTTAGAAGAAATGGAGTAATAAATAGTATTTTTTGAAGAATGTGTGATTGAATTTAAAGTTACTTTATTTGTTTGTGTGTAGAATATTTTATTGGGTGAATGTGTGATGGAGAATCTTACGGTAACAAACAATGTTTTATAATAATTAGAGACAAACGGAGCCTTAGTTTCATCAAGATACTTAAATAAATCATATTCAATCAGAAAGAGTTTTATAGTTTGATTGTAACTCTCATTTTGAATTATATAAATACATGGTCTTAATTTTCAATAAAATGCACATTTGAGTTTTGACTCTCTATTACTTTTGCTTTATAAGATATGATACTTTATTACGATAGAATAATATAGTGTTTTGAGGTTAAAATTGACACCTTCATGATAGATGGATAATTATAAATTAAAAAAGTTATACATTATACACTCAACTTTTTAATTTTGTTCTTTATTTTAATTTTTCTCAACATTTATTTATTATTATTTTCTTATTTTCTTAATTAGTATATATATGTTTTAAAATGTCAATAGTTAAACAGTGAAATATTGAAAATTGCAATGTTAATAAAGCAATTTTGATAAAATCACTACATTAATTAAAAGGGAGGATAGGTCTTTCATTGTTTATTCATGAGACCTCCTTTTCACACCTATAAGGTGGTTGCTACTGTTCACTATATGGTTTGACAAATTCTCTAGCTATAGTCTACAATATTGAATCTCCAGAATACATTCAAGAAATCGCCACCATAGAAGAGGAAATTTCTGACTGATAATCAAGCAGACAAATAAAGAGAGTATAGAAATTGTATATGCGTACCAAGGTAAAGAAGTTTGCACAAATTAAATATAATTTCGTAAGCTTTTTCCTACTTTCTTCGAAAACTATTTACCACCCTTTGTATTCCTTATTTGTTGTCCTTATGATACCGGTGTCACATTTAAATTTTTTATAGGTATGAACAATTATAGCTCTAACTACTTCTAATTTTTCTAGGGGCATATTTACCTCCGCACTGCGCAGATATACTACTTCTGATTTTCTAGGGGCATATTTGTCTTCATACAGCGTGGAGATAGTCTCCGAGCAGAGAGCAATTCTCTCCGCTCATCGTGGAGACTATCTCCACAAATCTCCATACAACTTGATATCTCTGAGTACCTAGATGATTGGGCGTTTAATGAAATTGATACCCTTTTCTTTCTAGTGGCTTTTTTCTTGCCATGTTTCCGATTGGCTATTTGATGGAGAGCATCGAGGGCCAAGGCGTCTCAAAATTACGTCAAATCTAGAAAGACCAAATTCTGAAGGAATTTTGCATCTTCTCACAATGAGGATACAATTGATAGCACAACACCAAAACTTTGAAACATTCATAGGGAGCAAGGATTTATGTGGAAAGAATTAAAAAATAGTTAGAAATTTCAATCCCATCAAATAAAGAGAAACATAAACTGTATGTGTACCAAGGTAAAGAAGTTTGCACAAATTAAATATAATTTCGTAAGTTTTCCCCTGCTTTCTTCAAAAACTATTTACCAACCTTTTGTAATCCTTATTTGCTGTCCTTATTTTTTACAATTTATTACATTTTTAATGGTAAATGTATAATGTTCCTTGTCATCTCACAATTTTCATCCAGAAAAAATAAATGATTGGGTGTTACGTTTGTGTCTTGATAAAGAAATGTTATATGGCAGTAGGATTATGGTCTTATCTTTACAAAATAGTTCATTATATCGTTGGCATTAGCTTTCAATAGTGCTTATGCTGTTTTTCCTATTATGCTTGTTTGAAATCCTCCACACATGTCGTTTGTTAGAACGAGTTATTGTTAAATCTATATTTAGGGGTGTAAGTTAGCTTAGCATTGCTTTTGCAGACAAAAGCTACATCACAACTTTTTATTTTAGCTAAACAGGTGAATTTGATTATTTATCTCCAATTTATTTAGTTGTTGCTGCTACGGAGTTCAAGTGGATAGTAATTTATCCTATTATTTTAATGGATATTTCGAAAACTCCTATTGATGTGGAGCCCAATGGTGGTTATTCTAAAACAAGTTCCAAATGTTCAACTGAGTCGTACAATGCTTTCATTTGCCTACAACGAAATCAAAGATAAAGAGAACAACGACACAGAGTTATAAGTGAATGCAATGATCGTCGCAAGAGGGTAACTGATAGTAGGTTGTCTAAAAATAAAAACTTCACTACTGTTCATAAATATGATTTCCAACACATTCTGATCCCGATGCTTCTTATTCGAATAAAGAAACGCCAAACTTTGTACCTTTTGAATTAAGAGGAAATTTTAACTTATTGAACATACCACCTACATCATATGTATTACCTATGTGTACGTATTGTAAGCATTGTGGTGCACGAAAATTCCATAAAGAAAGTAAAGGCTCGTGTTGTTCAGATGGAAAAGTTAAACTTTCTATATATGATTCTCCAAATAAATTGTACATCTTGTTTACTTCTAAAGAACCTACACGTACAGAGTTCAAAAAAGCTGCAAGAGGATATAATAATCATCTTGCTTTTACTTCCTTTGGCGTAAAATATGATAAAGAACTATTTAAAGTCTATAAAGGTATTTATACATTTAGGGTTCAAGGACAAGTATATCATTATATAAATCAGCTTATGCTAGCGGATAATAAGCCTTCTTTTATGCAGTTATATCTTTACAACACAGACAATGAACTTGATAATCGTATGAAAATTTCAGAAAACTTTGTTCAGTCTACTTTGATCACTTTATTTGAAATCTTGAAAGTAAATCCATGTATTAAATTCTTTAAGTCTTTAAGTAATATGCCAAATTTGCAAGATCATCGAATACAAATAAGATGTGATCAAGGCCTCGACCAAAGAGTCTTTAATACTCCTACAACATCTCAAGTAGCTGATGTATGGGTTGAAAACAAATACTCATTTTTGTGACATTACAATATATGGCCATTCTGGGCAGTCGCATAGGATACATTATTATTATGGCTATTATGATCCTTTGCAGTATCCTCTGCTTTTTTCATATGGGGAATCTAGATAGTATGAAGGCATTGAGAGATGCAGAAGTATATATATTCAACCTCAACATTTGCCTGAATTTATTGCTTTCTCCAGCACAATTACTTCTGCATTTGAAATTAATGAAAAAGTGGATGAAGGTTTGCGTATATACTTTTTAGTAGACTTTCCGATTGCTCCAATATAAATTACTATACAATTACTTAAAGTAGATTTCATTTCGTCATGTAGTGCTTCGTGGAACAAAAAAAGCGATCTCAAGTCTCTTGCCGAGAATACTATTCGTACAAACTACAAATTAGGCTGTCCAGTAAGTCTGTGTTACTTTATACTAGTTGATTGTTTCAATAATATATTGTAGATATGTATGTTAAGATTGAAACTGCTAGGTTAGGAAAACAATGCGAGGAGAGAGTGCATGGGATGAGCATAGTTGCTTGTATAATTGACTTGTTTTAATTAAAAAATATTGTTATGTCTAAAATTCAATATAAATCATTTGGCAGTAGGTCGGAGGAAGGGTAAAGGGACAAATTGAAGAGTGTGTCCATAGGAAATGAAGGAGCTATGACGGAAAAATAAGATAATAGACTCAAAGCTATACTAGAAATAAAATTAGAGGTCCAATTTTAAACATAAATTATTGCTTACCTAATTATTTCATCCATCACTTCCAAATTTGTCTATTTCAATTTCACACTATAAGCACATAAAATTTGTCCTCTTAGAAAAGTTCGTCGGGAAAAGTTAATAATATTATAACGAGAAATACTCCTTGTACAGCAATTTCTTTATAGCTTTTGTACATTTCAAAAAGTCTGACGTGGCCACTAAATGATTAAAAAAAAATCTGTTATACAGTTCATTGCACAATGCAGCCTCAGCTTTGAAAAAAATGGCCCATAACCGTTTACAACCTAAACCAGCCAATTCCTCCTTTTTAAAACAATGAAAATGATATTCCCAAAATCATTTACATCTTCTACACATCCAACAAAAAACAGCCAACCGGAGTGCGAAGGCTTTTCGGTGCCATGGGTTTCAAAGGAATGACGGAAAAAGGTAATTTCAATCATTATTTTTCAATTTGAAGTGTTTCGAAATCAAAACAATTTGTGCCATGGGGTCGAAGGAATGATGGGAAAAAGGTAATTTCAAGAATTATTTTTAGGCTTTATAGTGTTTCGAAATCCAAGTAATTTTTTCTACCATCACTGAAATCGAAGTAATTTTTTCGGGTTTGTAGTGTCTTATTTCGCATCTAATATTTTTGAAATGAATGATGGAGAAAGGTAATTGACAAAATTATTTTTTCAATTTGTAGTGTTTCAAAATCTAACCAATTTTTCGGTCGTCGCTGAAATTTCTTATTTCACATTTCATATTTTCGAAATTAGATATGCATTAACAATACTCGAAATTTGATTTTGTCGTTATGCTGATCATATTCTCATTTAATATGATGTAGGAAAAAAACTTGTGGAAGTATCGGATGACGAAATTCTTGTAGAAACATATAATGAGGACAATATGGACAATATCATCACATTAGAAGATAATATTTTCGGAGGAGATGGTGCGATTGTGCCTAAGGTGGGTATGGAGTTCAATGATGAGAAATAGTTGTTTGAATTTTACAAGAGGTATGCGTATAATATTGATTTTCCATTCAGGAGAAGGAATTCTAGAAAGGGGGAGGATGGAGTAGTGAGATTCGTCACGTTCACATGTTGTCATGAGGGACAAAGAAGCAGTACTACAGGCGCTTCTTTGAAGTCTCAACCAACAATTCAGACAGGTTGCAAAGTAAAGCTAACTGCTTCTTCAGATATTCGTGGAATATAAAAAATTCGCAAAGTCTATCTCGAACACAATCATAAAACAAGTCATTCTAAGTTCAGGTTGATCGCTGCAATCGCAAATTGAGTGCAAATGTGAAATGCAGGCTTGAAGTGACCGATATGGCCGGAATTCCTTTACATAAGTTACAACTCTGCAGTTGTTGAAGCGGGTGGGTATGAGAATATGACTTACGTGGAAAAGGATTGTCGAAATTACGTTCAACGTGTGAGGCAATTGAGACTCGGTGAAAGAGATGTCGAGGCAATACAATCCTATTTTTCACAAATGCAAGCAAGGTGCTCAGTTACTTTTGTATGGATTTGGACGAAGAGTCATGGCTTAAGAATCTCTTCTGGGCAGATAATAGGTGTAGACAAGTATATAAAGAGTTCGGGGATGTAGTGACGTTTGATATCACTTATCTCACTAATAAATACAACATGCCATTTGCCCTTTTTTGTTGGAGTAAACCACCACGAACAATTAACACTTCTTGGATGTTGTTTGCTAGCAAATGAAGATACAAATACATTTGTTTGAAGAGGAAGTTTTTACGTTAGATCCAAGAAAAAGTTGGGTGCTTTAATTTTATAAATTTTCTTATATGTTTATATTTATTGGGATGCATGAAAACTGTGATTTTAACTCCGTTTTGCTATATTTTTTAGTTTTTGGTAGAAAGTTCCACCCTATCAATTTCTTGTTTTACGTTATCTAGTGAAGCATGGAAATGTAAAGTGAGGTTCTCTTGATGTAGTCTAAGTTGAGTATTAATTATTGGATTTTTGTTCTGCTTTGAATGTTTACAGATTTAGTCCAATTATTAGGAAGTGCTTGCATATAAATAGCTAAATTCTAAGAAGAAACAATTTTACAAAAGCTGAGGCTGCATTGTTTTGATTTCGAAACACTTCAAAACCGAAAAATAATTATTGAAATTATTTTTTTCTATCATTCCTTCGAAACCCATAGCACCGAAAAGCCTTCGCACTCTGATTGGCTGTTTTTTGTTGGATGTTTAGAAGATGTAAATGATTTTGGGAATAACATTTTCATTGTTTAAAAAAGGAGGAATGGGCCGGTTTAGGTTATAAACGGTTATGGACCATTTTTTACAAAAGCTGAGGCTGCATTGTGCAATGAACTGTATAATATATTTTTTTAATCATTTAGTGGCCACATCAAATTTTTTGAAATGTTGTACAAAAGCTGTAAAGAAATTGCTGTACAAGGAGCATTTCTCTATTATAATTGTGAAATAATTGATGGTAATTATCTAAAATTATTACAATTTGGATATCGCTATCAATTCCTTATTTTAATATAACTTTCTCTCAGCCGTCGGATCAAGAATATGACCGTTAGAGACGCTCCCCAATAAAATTCAAAATTGAAATTTTCGTAAATGTAAATAAAGAAAACCCTAAAAACAGAACAATTACACAACAGTTACAAAAACTTCAACAAAACGCTCTTCAAGAAACTTATCACAAATTCAAAACCACATATTAATCACTCTCTCTTCTTCATAGTATTTCTACCAGAAATCTCTCTTCTTCTTCCTTTTTGTGGTACAGTTATCGCAATTTAATCTATTAAAAACTTATCTTATACATGTCCATGATGATAAGATCAAATGGCAAACCCCCACTTGCCAGATCTCCCATTAGGCTTCGCCCTCGCCGTGCTCTTCTGCCCACTGCAAGCAACACTGCGCAGATCCCACCAGGTATTTTCAAGATTTCAAGAGAAAAGTAGAATAAAAGCGTGCAACAATTAATAGTAGTGTTTACATTTCTTGATATGAATTATGGTTTTTTCTTAATCCTTCTTAGTATTTTTTCTTGAATTTTTGGGGTGAACAGGTTCTTTGACGAAATCCCAGATGCCTAAACGGTCTTGGGATGTGGAAGAACTCAAGCTTCGACCTGAATACAGCTCCATATCCTGTGAATTAAGGGCTCTTGCTAGAATGGTGTGCCAAGAATTTGGAACCAGTGATGAAAACATGGATGTTGAATCTGATAACGGTGTTAATCAGAGTCCTTTGTTCAAGAGGGGCAGATTTTATGAAGAGTACTCTGCAAGAAGAAATGAGAGGCTGAAGAGAAAGAAGGGTGAAATGGAGGGTCATAAGCAGAAGCCAATGAATAATCTTGGAGTTAGAATTGAATCTGCAAAGAAGTTTGACAGCGGGAGGAAAATGGTGGTGGCTGCCACGCCGATGATGGTTCAGAGAGAGGCTGCGACACCAAGGTATTCACTGAGGAGCTGTACTAGAAAGGAGAATAAGAAGCCTCCTCTGCCTATGAATGTTGAGAATTATGTTGGGTATACAGAGAGAAAAGTTGGGGGTAGAAGGATTGGGAAGACTTGAATCAAGTGTGCTTGTTTAGAGTTTCTTTCTCTTTTCTCCTTTCTTTTTTGGACTTTTTCTTTGAATGTGTTAGCTTTATATGGTAGATTTTGTGTTACTGGGGTGGGAAATTGGAGCTCGAAGAGTTCATCAGTATATTAGGTGGCTTTGGGGCATTTGGATAAATATTTGTGGAATTCAGGCTATTTGGCTTGCAGCCCGGGCATTTTCTTTCTTATTTGTGACTGAAGATGATGTTGCTGTTTACGTTGATTTATATTCATTGTTGTGTTTTTGTATGCGTGATTTTCCCAGGAAGGGTGTTTGTCAGACGTGGCCCAAACTTTGGCCGTGCAATACCTTTATTCACGTTGGGTACAATAGAGTATAGACTGATCTGATTTGACTGTTTTGATATCGATGTTTCTGTTTATCAATTTGATTTATATTCATTGCTGTGTTAATGGCAATGTAATTTTCGCTGTGAGGGTGTTGTGTCGTAGCCCAAACGTTGGCTGTGCAATACCTTTATTCACATGCTCAGTTTGATGTACTATCGATTTCAAAAATGACACGGGTCTGGGCAAGGTGCTTATAAGAACCTTTTAAACTTGCCAATTGGTTAAGTCCAGGAAAATGTGACTGAAAACGAGGTCAAGTCTACCAATACCCTACTGATTTGCTTACGACTTTGACCGTTTGATTGCAAGGTGGAAATGAAAATCGAATTTCAAGGTACAACCACTTTAAACTGCATTTTCTTTATTTTCATGGAAAACGAATTCTAATGGATTTGGTGGGTTTTTATTTTAACTAACATGGAATTGGAATTCATTTCCACATCTGTCTATTAAACGGATAACAATAATATATGCTAAATGACACAATTCATTCCTTTCCCTAGTAAAAAAGAGTTGTCCAATCCGAATCTTCCGATATGTAACACTCAAGTTAGTACTCACAAGCATAATCTAGTGACACTATAATCTTCTAGATTGACATCGTAGCGTTTGGAGCTTTTACAAATTTTTAATAGGGGAATTTTCCTAAATATTACTAAATTCGAAAATCCAAAAAAAAAATGTCATTTTCACTTTTTGTGAGCAAAAATGTCACTTTTTGTACAAAATGTCCAAATTACCTTTAATAACATCTTTTTAGGAGCATTTAATATTTGATTTGAATGTAATTAATGTTGTGATGTGATGATTTAATTTAAATATTATAAAAATTGTTTATATGTATATTATATTGAGTAATATGAATTTTGTAAAAAAAAAAAGATAAAGAATTTGAAATATTAACATAATTACACATCTTCTTCCCATTAATAAATCATAACTTCTTTTTCATCTTCTTCATTCATTGATCAAGAACACATTACTATTGAATTCATCATCCATTTTGAAAGATTACCCATTACAAATTGTTTATAATTTTATCTTATAGATTACTATTTTTTAGATGTTAAATACAATATAGTGAAATGCAATGGGAGAAATTTTTGAAATTATTATTCATTGATTTGTTTGGTTTTTGAAATATTTTTGAAGGATAAAAATATCAATATCGTGTACAAAAATGAAGGATTCCATATTTAATGAAGTATTGAGTTATTTATTAATGGGAAGATGTTTTCATGTTGTAGTTGAGAATTGATTATCATCATTAATGTTTTCAATAATTTCTTCAAATGTACCAAATATATGTTTTCAAGTTTCCTAGCAGTTCCTACAGTTCATTTGTCGAATAGTTCTGTTGAAACAATCAGTTTAGACATGTGAACTGTCGGGATAGACAATTTAACTGTCAAATTCGACACTTGAAAACTGTTGACACATCCTTGATTTCACCTTTTGCTATTTCATGAATTCAATATTCGAAAGTTCCACACTCATATTATTAAATGTAGACATATTTATTGTGCGAAATTCTTACCATTGCAATCCCAACATTTCAGGTATGAGTAATCATTTGAGATTCATCGTGTTGTATGGGAGGACAATTTGTTCATGTGGATGATGAATGGAAGTGGAGAGTGAACAAAATCACTTCCATTTTAGTGTCAACAAGTATTACCCTAACCGGACTCGTGCTACGATTGGAGGACAAACTTTGTATTCTTGATTCCTGTACTCAAATTGAATTGAAGTTCAAAATTCCGAACTTGAATTCACCTCCAGTCGAAATACGCGAAGATGAAGACTTAAATTGGTACATATCAGTTTATAATGAAACTGCCATCTGCATTACTGTTTCGAAAATCGAGCTCCCAAATGTTGGCATGGGAAGGGATACAAATTCTCCAGATCGTTCGTTTGCCGTAGCGGATGTTCACCAAAATGTACAATACGAGGAGCTCAATCATCAGCATAGTGTCTCAAACAATAATGCACCCGAAACTCCAATTTTTAATATTGGGACTGGACCTTCAGACGAGAACCTGGACAACCCATTACATGGTACAGAGGCTGCTAACATTGTTGATGTTGATGAGCAAATGTCCTCACAGTCCAAGACTTTAGACAGATTCGAATGGATTACCAGAATGAATACATCCGATTTTGCCGAAAGGTACTTACTTTGCAAGACAAGTTCTAATTTAAGGTCAAGAGGTCAAGTATGAAAATGTTAACTGTTGTATGCGCTGACAATAATTGCATGTGGATGCTATGTTCTTCGGCTGTGAAAAAATCTACAGTCTTCATGATCCGTAAATTCAACAATGTGCACACATGTACCTTAGATTTCATCACAACACACATTGACATACCACTAGTTCTGTTATTGCCGAGCATAGTTTGAGAATGTTGGATAATCCACACTGATCGTATGACCCTACTGCTATTGCACGTGACATGGAACGTGAGTTTCGTGTCGAAATCAGTTACAGCAAAGCACGTAGGGAGAAGGTAGCTGCTTTACATTTGCTACATGGTACACCAGAGGATAGTTTTCAAAAACTATCTTCATACTGTTACGTTCTAGGAGAGTGTAAATAGGGGACGGTAACCCATATCGAAGTTGATTATCATAATAGGTTCCATTACTTCTTCCTAGCTTTCGATACAAGCATTTGTGGTTACATACAGTACTTGAGGCTCGTTATTTGTGTTGACGGTAGTCACTTGAAAGGTCCATACAAAGGTACTCTTTTACTGGCAACTGCCCAAGATGCCAACAAACAAATTTATTCATTAGCATGGGGGATCGTGGAATACGAAAACAAATAAATCCTGGATGTGGTTTCTGTCAAACTTGAAACATCTTATTAGCGATTCAGATGAACTCGTATTTGTTTCGGACAGGAAAACCAGCATTGAAAAAGTCATTACTCATTTATTTCCATTGTCTCATCGTGGTTGTTATATGTGGTATATGGAAAAGAACTTAATACAGCGGTACAACAACGTGAGTTCAATATTTCTATTCAAGCGAGCTGCTACAACTTATCAGATCGAAGAGTTTGAAAGACTTATGGGACAGATTCGTAGGGTAAGTGCAAGATCGTACGGGTACTTGGAGCGAGCGGGTTTTTCATTTTGGTCACGAGCACTATTCGTTGGCCAGCGGTACAATGTTATGACAAACAACAATGCAAAATCTCTGAACTCAATGTTAAGACATGCCCGTTCGTTACCGATCACGTACTTGGTCGAATACATTTGGAGTACTATACAAAGGTGGTTTTATGAACGTCGAACCCATAGAACCGCATGCAGTACTGTACTGTCATTGAGGATGAAGAGCGAGTTACGTACAACATTCGAAGCCGATACTAGGCTTCGAGCTCATGCTTTGATAGACAGCTTAACATAGGTTGGAATATCTAATGACACGGACATGGTAGACTTTTTCGAAAACATGTGCACATGTCGTGAGTTTCAGCTAAATCATATGGCATGTGTTTATGCAACTCATGCTACTTGCTTGAGAGGTAGATCATTATACGATCTATACTCCCTTTACTACACATCGAAATACTGGAGGGGTGCCTATAGCGAAGCAATATATCCCAGTATGCGGGAAGTGGACTAGGTTGTTCCAAACGAAATTACAAGTACTCATATTTTGCCACCCATTGTACGTTGTCCTCCAGGTAGACTACCCACATGATGTAAGAAATCCAGATATGAGTCTACTACATAACTCAGGAAATGCACTCGTTGCGGTAGAGTTGGTCATAATCGAACAATATGTTCCCACCCCGTTGTAACATAATCGATGTAAACAGGCATCATCTCCGGAATTCATTGAATTAGTATGTTAAATGTTCATAAAATAATAGCGTTGTACAATCTGAAGTTATGTTATCATTTTCTTTTATTATCGTTTGCCGACGTTATTGCTCGTTATATTCGCATTTTATCGTTTTGAACTTGCATTATTATTTCCAACTTACATTATCATTCGAAATTCATTATCGTTTGTAGACAGTAGTAGACATGTTTCCATTCACAACTAAAATATGAATTCATTAACATAATACTGCATGACGTCCCGACAGTTCATCTGCCGTTCTCGACAGATTGTTTCTGTCATTCTCGACAGTTGGCACATACTACAAAGCTTACGAAGTTTTCAGGTATAATTCACTTATTTAGTTATGCCATGCTATTTATAATGAACTTTTTTGAAGGAAGCAACTATGGTGAGTTATTACACAACCACCAAATCACATCTCAAACTTATTGTGACAACTCATTGGTGTGTTTCTTCAAGGTCTAATTGTACCGTTATGACTTAAACTTTGTACATAATTTATGAAAATTGTAAATCTTAATGAGTGCATACTATTTTCTCTTCAAAAATCCTGCATGTAGTTGTTGGCAATCAATTCTCATTATGACCTTTGTATGCTAATAGTTAGTATTGTCCTATGAGATTTTTACATACTTCAACAAATTGATGCATATTATCGTTTTGAAGTTGCATTATTATTTCTAACTTACATTATCATTCGAAATCCATTATCGTTTACAGACAGTAGTAGACATATTTTCATTCACAACTCAAATACGAATTTATTGACATAATACTACATGACATCCCGACAGTTAATCTGTCGTTCCCGACAGATTGTTTCTGTCATTCTCGATAGTTGGCACAGTCTACAAACTTTAAGTAGACATACGAGGCATAAGGGACATGTTGCTGACTCTTTAGTAAAGGCTATTACCAAAATCATCCCTGACAAAAGTGAATACAAAAGAACTGGCACTTGTTCATTTGTACACAGCCATATGCAACTACCTCACACCTCATTCGTTGTCGACGTTTGAACGTTCTCCCCCACTGTCGTCATCAGAATCATCCGATCTTATGACAATTATCTCAGGAAGTGCAACGTTCGCCAGCCACTCATCATCATCGGATTCATCTTCATACAGAACCATGTACTGGAACACCTCATCGAGCACAATCTTTGGTGACTGCAATGCTTCACTTGCAACGTCATCCAAGTTGGCAAGATGAACAGGAAAAACGGCTCTTCTACCATTCGGAGAGTTGACATCCTCATCGTCCGAAGAAATTATGATGGGACATAACAGGGACGAACTGGGTATTGGCGAAGGCTCATTCAGGTTGAACAATTCGTAGTGTACTATTATCACTCATATAAAGAAAACTTTATATAAAACAAGCTTGTATATATGTAATAGTAAGACTGAAATATAATTGAAAGATTGAGGCTAAGTGAAAGCAAAATGAGATGGGACAATTCTAACGTTGCTGAGTTAAAATAACATTCATCAAGAGAGCAAGCCCGAGATTGTACCGATCAGCTCAAGGCGTCAACGATGGGAGAAAGGTCTTCCGAAGTTGGGCGCATGAAATCTTCTCTAGTGATTTGAAGTATTTCTCTTTCAGTCTCCTCTTTTCCAAGACTCGAGTAAACTCAAATCGCCCTCTGGATGGAGATTACATCTTAATCCCGTCACGAATACATACTCTTTTAATCCAAATCGATTAAAGTGGTCTTGCACATTGAACCACAATTCGTTGACCTTTTCAGTCCGTATAAATCTGAAAACGAGTTGTTGGATCAGTTGGGCGGAGAATTGGATGTCTGCAACCTCGGCAAGGAACCTAAGGCAAGAGTTGCGGAAGTCTTGGTGCTGTCACTCATCAAAATGGTCCATGGCCCTTTTTACGTACTTGAGGTTGCTTTGTTGCGAAATGCGGGCCCGCAATCGTGCATTTTTCGGAACCTCGAATTCGAAATCCATCTCTTCTGCAAGGTACAGAAAGAAAATGAAAAAAATATTAGATCGTGATATGTGGTACATGTTGATACCAGGTACAACAACAAATTACGATATACAATTTAACGAAATAATACGAACATCATATAAGGAAATAAAACGAATATCAACAGTTGCACATTGAACCACACAAAACAATATATTACAACTGCACGAGATGTGGAACTGCTATGTGTCAAGAAAAATGAATATCAAATAAATTTCGACATGTAGAACTATCATGTGTCGAGAAAAACTAAAAAGAACGTTCGGGTCTCCACATTTCATCTGTCAAGATTCTCCCACCTGCTGAGAATTATTGCGGTGAACTATTCTGGTCTCGACAGTTCATCTGTTAAGATTATCCCACCTGCCGAGAATTACTGCGGTGAACTGTCGAGAACTATAGTTCACGACGATGACATTTCTCTACTGAAGTTAACTATCGGGAAATCTATAACTTACCTAAATAAAGAACATATATTCATCTCCCTCGTAGGCTAATAGTAAGCCGCCACATTAGAGTAGAAAAGCCACTAAAATGGAACTAATCATAGATGCAACGGCAATTCTCAGTTTGTAATTGAATCTTTGGGCTTCTAAGTCTGAGAAATTACTAGGGAACTTGTGTTGGAAATAGTGGTGTCAAAATAAATACCAAAAGGAAACGAGGTCACACTAAGGTAAAGATTGCCTTTGCATAAACACATAAGTAGGAAGCACTTGAAAAATCAAAACATGCAGCAATAACAAACATTGATCAAATCTTCTTGCATATTCAAATATTTGTGTTTGTACCCTATTTCATAAACAACAATGTCGATTCCATCTATTTGAGTACCAGTGTAAGCCAACCCAGTAGACTAACTTTAAACTACGAGTAAAACCAGTTAGAATATGAAATCTAAAAACTAGAATCGGCAGAACAACAATATATAATTACAGAACAAATTGAAACCACACACAAGGACGCATAGGAATTTCTGGTGCATGCAATCATTATAAGAGCAATGGCAACAATTCAACAAACACAATCTAATTGTAAGTATATTGGACTAGCCAGGTCTTTAAATATTCAATTTAAGGATTAATGTTCTATCCCTCCGTAGTTAACATCTACATATTCACAAGCTCATGAACCAACCATACTTCAATAAGCATTCCCAGAGCAAAAAAAAAGAAGTAGCTTCATATCAGATAAAAAGGTAGTAACCTCAAAATGTAAGCAAAATAAGGAGTAGGGTATTATGCGCATGATTGATTGAGCTGATACTTCCAGAATCAGTACCCATCATATTGTAAAATAATAAGCACCAATTGCAATGTACCAAATATTTCTCATGTATACTACAATTAGGACCATTAACTTCAATTATCAGAGCATAACTCAGATTCACTGAAACAATATTGCATTGAGTAATTGGAAAGTACTAAAAGAAGGAATTGTTACCTCAATATCTCTAGAAATTTAGCTATTCATCAATTAAACAAAACAACAGTTCACTTGTTCATTTATGTAGGGCTGGCAAAAAGGTTCGCCGGCTCGGGCTGGGTGGAACCGAGTCGAGGCTCTGGCCAAGCCCCATTTTGGGGCACCGGCTCGAGCCCAGACCGGCCTGAAAAAAATAAAATAGAGGCAGGCTGCTGCTGCTTGCGCAGGCAGTAAGCTTGATGTGCACAGACAGCTAAACTGCCTACGCAGGCAGTGCAAGGAGAAAAAAAAACCCGAGTTGGCCTAGTTAGGGCTCGGGCCGAGCCTTTTTTTTCTCAATCGGGCTTTGCTCGGCTCGACTTGGGCCGAAAAAAGTTCAAGCCGAGCCTGAGCTTTTTTTTTTCGACTCGGCTTGTTGACATAGCTACATTTATATTCACATATCAAGCATAGTCCAACTAACAACTCCAATGAAAATTTTAAAATTGAAATAAGCACAGCATTAACAACAAAATCAAACTAGCCCATGTAACATTCTTATTGCAGCTCAATATATTGAATCAATGTAACAACAAAATAAGTGTAATGTTGATCTAAAATCCAAGAAAACCATTTATCAGATACATTTCTTCACGACAAACCAAAATGGGTTATGCCAAAATATAAATGCGTATCATAAATTAGGGAAAAATAAGCCTGAGTAAGGTTACATGTGTTACAGTCGTTTTTCCAGTGGTGGTCGATGGCAAATTCGATGACAGCAGGGAGTTGAGGATTTCTTCTTTTTTCGACGAATCGAATTGTGAGGGGAGTGAGTTCAAGGTTAGTTTGGTGTGTTTTGGGCAGTTGATGTTTTCGAAGTGATCATCGACAAGACCTTTCTGTCGTGGGGCCTGAGGCGAACTTCAAAATTTGGGCCCCTGAGTCATAGCAATCAATTAAATTTTCTTTTAAAAGAGTCATACAGAACTAAATTTGTTAACTTATATTCAACAATAAAGCAACAAATAAAAATAAAGTATTCAAAATTTTTATTTTGCAATAAAATAACAATATGAAGATATTCTATGTCACAAGCAAACATCATACATATTAATCGAAGAGCTTGCAGAAATCATTTCATACAAGACCATTGCAACATAAGTTAAAATTATTTCGCAAATGAACATGCATATCAAATATGCCACATTAATCAGAGCTGATCCAAAAACCAAAACAAAAAATAAACCATGCCATATAAAAACTACATGGATTATTCAATACTGAGTCATATAAAGTTAGTCAACTATAAATAATTCTTAGCAAAAAAGTTCTAAACAAAATTGAACACATTCATTTATTCATTTTATGAAACCTACATTGCTACATGCAAGTTTACTTGAAGGAAGTTAAAGACGTAGAAGTGAATACGAATAGAGAAAGGAGGGGGAAATAGTATGAATATTTTATCATATACTAAAAGCTCATATTTTTTAGTTTCAAATTGGCCACTTAATTTCATCTCTGGAAGCAAAAATGCACAAGGAAAAAAACTCAAACATTACAATAAACTGAGCTATCTTTTATCAATATAAAATTATCTAGCCTTATGATTTGAAAAAGGTGTACAATAGAAAGTACCAAATATCTAACCATATTATAATACAAAATAATTATCAAGATTTGGTAAATCAAAAATAAAATACGTGCCCACGAATGCACCGATGCAAACCAGCAAAAATTGAAGCTAAAACAATAAATCAACAAACGAGGACGCTATGTATAACTAGTCCTCAGATTCTACGGGGTAGCAGGGCATTGTAATGTTCTTTTGATGGCTAAAGCTGACTTCAACTGTAATGTGGATATAGCTATAGTTACCTTTATTTGTCTTTTCTAGAAGATTTTCTTGCTTATGTAAATTATTAATGATAAGACTATAAAAAATAAAAGAAAAAAATTACATAAATAAGATTACTGGCGGACCCAGTGAGGGTCCGGGGGGGCAAGTGCCCCCCAACTTTTGAGCTTTTGAGAAACCTTTTTTATTTATTTATTTATTTATTTATTATAAAATNGAATCTACAAATTGCTTATATCATCTCAAAGGTTATTTCGAGAACTACATTATAGGCATATCGAATAGTTCAAATAAATATCAAAAATAGTTAAAAATACGTTAAACGTGAGTCTTAAACAAAGTCGTCTAACTCGCTTTTTTATTTAAAAAAAATCAATTATTTCATTAACATTTATTATTTGTGTGATACAAATTTCTCAATATAATTTTCATCATTTTATTAAGAAATGTTATATAGAATATAACATACAAAATTTACATCCTAAAAAGTCATATCTTATGTAAATTTTCGGATATAAAATTACAATGGGTATGATTTTTTTGGACGTAAATTTTCGATTTTAAAATTTCTCTCAAGTTCTTTGAAAGTTCGATTGTGCCCTCGATTTTAATTTCCACCAAACGGGGGCAAAATCACAATAAATTTGAATTTCGATAACATGCTAATTTTAAAAAAATTTCGACGATTGTACGCTAATCGAATCTACAAATTGCTTATATCATCTCAAAGGTTATTTCGAGAACTACATTATAGGCATATCGAATAGTTCAAATAAATATCAAAAATAGTTAAAAATACGTTAAACGTGAGTCTTAAACAAAGTCGTCTAACTCGCTTTTTTATTTAAAAAAAATCAATTATTTCATTAACATTTATTATTTGTGTGATACAAATTTCTCAATATAATTTTCATCATTTTATTAAGAAATGTTATATAGAATATAACATACAAAATTTACATCCTAAAAAGTCATATCTCATGTAAATTTTCGGATATTAAATTACAATGGGTATGATTTTTTTGGACGTAAATTTTCGATTTTAAAATTTCTCTCAAGTTCTTTGAAAGTTCGATTGTGCCCTCCTCCCCCAAAACTTTAAAGTTCTGCGTCCGTCCCTGAATAAGATAGGGGGTAGAAAAGGAGAATTTAATCCAACAAGTGAAATAACGATCAGAATCTTTAACATTGATAAAAGGTAGAATGGATATTCCTAGAGTTGAAATATGTCATTCAACAGCTAGGTAAATTTCTTGGGCAAATATTTCAATCGAGATTTTCCTTTACTCACAATCTTTGAGTCTCGGTGCAACTACAGCAAATAAAATAAATGTAAACTTTATCATGTGTTGAACGCTTCAAAACCAACCATAATATCATTTAGAGTTGAAATTCGTCGTATAAAATTGTGATAATTTTACAATAATAGTCACTTACAGCAATCCTTCTCTTTTATCCAAAATTAATAACCATCACTATGTAACACAAAAGAAAATTTTGCAAATTTGAACCCCAACATCACATGTGATGGGCCCTGCAAATTTATCTTGATTATTAATCAAGTAGCAATTATCATTATACACCTAATAAGAATAAGGTAATAAGCAGGATCGTACCTGCTGGGCTGCTGCCTGCTGAAGGACGGATGTCGGAGGTCAAGGAGCATCGGAGCCAATGTATTTTGCAGCTGCTGAAGGACGAAGGTTGAGTGACTTGAGTTACGGTGTCGGTTTTCTCTCTCACCGTCGGACCTTTCGGCTTCCAGTTTGCCGCGCAACAACTTCTTCCATCTAGGCTTCTAGTTCTGGCCTTCTGGTTCTGGCCTTAGTGCCATAAAGATTAGATTAATTTAAAAAAAGGGGGGAGGAATGGGCCACTAAAAATTTTGGGCCACTAAAGAGGTTCGGCTTTGATCGTCGACGGCAAGGTGGTTTCCAACGCTTCGAATGTGAGGAGAGCACCCTGAAGGATTTGGGTTCTTCTCGTCTGGGCAGTAGAGTGGTGAGTTGAGTTATTTAATTTCTTCCTGTTTTTGTCCATTTCATTTTCTTTTTGGTTTTTATTTATTTTTTAAATCCAAATGCTATTACTGACATTTTGTACAAATTTTAAATGTAGTCAAATCTCTATTAATGCTAGATATGTAAGGTATTTAAATTATGCATATGGGCAAAAATGTCCAAAATTAACAATCTTGGAAAGACTAAAAAAATTGACATTTTTGTAAATGAAAAGCCAAAAATTGACATCTAGTGCAATTTCTTTTTTTCAATACACGAGTCATATCCAAAATTAACAATCTTGGAAAGACTAAAAAAATTGACATTTATGTAAATGAAAAGCCAAAAATTGACATCTAGTGTAATTTCCTGTTTTCAATACACGAGTCATAAAAGTTGACCACGTATGTTTGTATCTTCTACATAATCAGCTTGTTAGAGATTCGTAATTTTCCAGTGACGCTTACAGGTTATCAACAGATGGCTAGGTACTTTTGAAGATTCAATATTGTTCAAGAGGCACTAGCCATTACATTGTGAGCTTGTATCCAGCTGGTTGCTATATACATCAGTAGAGCACATAGCTGAGCCCACTGTCCATAGAAGATAGTGGTAATAGTCTTAGTTATGGAGTCCCCTTTTAAATAGGACTTTGGCTTTCGTGACCTCATCCTACCAAGATGGTTTTGAAGCACGAGAATAGAGTCCATTTCCAAATCATGTCGAAGATCTTGAATATCCTCGTCTATCTTCTTGTTCTCCGCTATAATGTGTGCATCCGCGTGACATTGGTTGGTGCAAGAGAGAACCAATGCAAAAATACTAATGAAAAGATTGTTGGAGGGGATTCTTCCATACACTGAAATTGCGTGCGACAAGTAAAATTCTCATCGCTTCTATGAAGACTCCATAAGAAATATCAGAATAAATTAAACAAAATACACAAAAGGCAAAATAAGGAGTTAAAAAGCTAAGGGGTTGTTCTCTTGGTATTTCAGTTTTTTGTTTTGACTTTTGAATTCAAATTGGGTTTTGGTCCATTTTGAGATAATTGAAAATGTGTTCTTTTTGTCATTTTGAAAAGTTGTTTTCAAAAATAAAAAATTGCAAAACTTNGACCACGGCGGAGCTGTCCCGACGAGCAATGAATGGCTCTCCCTGCGATCACCGGCTTCTTCGTCTCTTTTTTTTTTATGCGGTGGTTGGTTTGGGTGCGGTGGTTGGGTGCGTAGTGTACAGTGGTTGGATGCGGCATCGTCGACTTCTTCTGTTATTGTGGCTGTGGTGGTGGCGACGATGATTTTGGGTCGCAACGTCGCTGGCTTCTTCTGCTGTTCTTCTTCTGTTGTGGTAGGGTCGTGATGTTGCCGGCTTCTTCTCCTGTTGTGGTTGTGGCGGTGGTTTTGGGTCATGATGTCACCGGTGGTGGTTTTGGCGGTGATGGCGATGGTGTTTGTTGGTGGTGTAACTGAAAACAGTTAAAACGTATTTTGAAAATTTTGGCTTGAATTTAATTGAAAACACCAAAAACAACATTTTTGACATTTTCGATTTTCTTTGTAAATTTTAAACTCGTTTTTGGAAATTCGTTTTTGAAAATAGATAAGTAAATGCGTTTTCACTGTTTTGAAAAATCGAACGGAAAACAGGATGAAAACGGCAAAGAAAACCGCCCCTAACTTATTTCATTTGATCATATATAGTCAATGTAAAAGGTTGGTTACAATTGTGAAATGGGGGTATGAAATCCAGAGTCAACTACAATAGCTTAGCTTAATGCCTGCTGACGACTTCAATGCTAGCAGCATGAAAAGAACGAGGAAACGAAATGCCTCTACAACTACTTACAAAACAATAACTAATGCGGAGTAGTTAGAAGAGAAGATCATAAATCGATAAGAAAAGAGAAGAAATAAGAAGGATTTACGAAATTGCATTTAATTATCAACTCCAGTATTAGGTTTTCGCAAGCGAGTACAATCCGGAAGCGTTTTTTGATTATTCACATTTTTTTCCGGTGACAACATCAAACTTTTGAGATCAAATTTCATCGTTTAGTAGTCAATTTTAACATTTTTCTATTTTAAGTTGGTTTAAGGATATTTTCTTCATTTTTACAATTTTTTAACTTTATTCAGACTTGTCTACCAAATTAGGATTTCGATTTGATTAGGATTCGTTTTAACTCTTTAAATATATGTTAAGCGTTTAAAAACGCTACATTTGTTTTTTAATAAATGATATTTCAAATTTTCTATTATTTGGTGAATTTCAATATTTCAAATGCCCGTTAAAGCGAAATTCGAGCAACACCCATTCATGTGTTGCGAACAAGAACATTTTATTGTTACACACATTTTCGTCCTGTGTCAATAACAGACCTACACCGCTAGATTCCTCGAGTTGTGTACATGTTCTTGAAGCTTAGGGTCCATCGGTTCATGTTAATGTTTGACCACGACTGGTGTCGGCTGCACATGAGCAAGGGGCCAAGACTACGAGGCAACACTTCCAATCATTACAGGGTAGATTGGGCTAGTATGGAAAGCATGCCTAATCACAGTTGCTTTCACAAGTCTAGCTTACAATGCAAAATGGAAACCAGCAGAAGAGCTTGACTTCACTGGAGAATATCAAGCACGATTATGCATCTTGCCAAGTAGGGAGACCATGTTTAGTTGGAAAAAAAATGTCAAAACTGTGGACCTAAACAATTTCACACTTGAACTTATATAACAGAAGCCATAGAGAAGATAAAACTAAAGAAATTAGCTATCACGGATTCACGGTCACCCTTATCCATTCCATTTCAAAGTACTATACTGTTTCTGATTCCATCGCCCAGCTACGAGCTTCATACACTATCCTTTCTTCCTTGGAGCCAAAAAAGATTTAGAATCCAGGAGTTTCATCTTATATTGGGAAGAGTGGTACTGTATAATACTAAACAAAAGAAAAAAACTACCATTTTATTCCTTACACCGCCTAGTACTATACGTATCAAAGTTAAAACACTCCACCTAAAGCACCTACGTTCTGCTTGCAGCCAATACAACCACAACCTAACTTGCACGGGATTCAACAACCGAAGCTATTGGTAGTCCCGAGGGACGGCATCCTCCTATAATAAATAGTTAGTAGTACTGAACAAGTGAGTCATCAGTCCGGGGAAAGAAAAGGACCGCCTTTGCTTTGACAAAAAAAGGAACTCGCTAGGCCTTCAGTCAGAACAAAGGCGATTCTGTTCATACTTCAGACAGATCATTAATACAACACTGATTGGAAAATCATGAAAAGATGTAGGGCTATAAGGACAAAACAGTTCTTACTTTTCGTTGAAGTTCCTGATACTCGTTATCTTCTACATATAATGTTCTATTAAGATGATAGTATTACGTGTGTACATTGTGAGCTGGATATCCTATCCAAAATATAAGGCATAAAATGATCAGTCATTTGCATTCCTAGAGGGCTTCAGTTTCTGTAAGTTCCTTGCTTGGGTCAACACCTTTATCTTTGGAGGAAGAAGCTTCTTCAAAAGAAATAATGCCACTGAGCATCATATTGCCTATATCTGTCCCAGTAAGCCTGGCTGACTTGTCATTGTCAGTTTCTTCTAATTTTTCTTCAACTCTGTAGTAAACCTTCAGAAAGCAGTAAACAGATGGAAATTGAGTTTACAGGTTTGTTTCAGTACAAACAGACCACAAACATTTACCTTCACAAGAAAAAATAAATCGTGTTATGTCAACTGATCTAATATTCACATGTTCAAACTCGACGACTTTGACCTGGTGTTAGGCAGGGCAGATAAGTGCTCATTGAAAAGAGGACTATGATGTAAAACTGGCGAATCACACTCTTGTTATGCTCCTTCCACATGGTTTTGCTTTTACGCATGACAAACATGTTCATACTCAGTCAAATACGAATAAATACCAACAGAACATGGTCTTGAAATTGCCAATTTTGATTTCTATAACACAAGGATAAAAAAACATGAAGCAGCGTATTTGCCTCAGTGCTAGTTTTGGAAGTAACTGTTAAAAAGAACACTCAGAAGTTTTGAGGTAAAATTCATCCGAGAATGACTTTAACAAAGAAGGTAAAATTGCTTCAACTTGTTCCCTAAAATTGAACCGCTCGTCAACAAGAGTTCATTTAAGTCTATGCAAAACATCCCCCGACCATCTAAGTAATTATATTTTATCTTAGAATGTATCACCATTACTCGATGGTATATATTTTCATTTTTAATCTTATCAATTTCAGTAGAATAAATATCCATCTTCACACCCTCATTTAAGCTGCATTCATGTCATGGACATTTTATCCTTTAACGCCCATATAGTTTGCACATATAGAAGGGTGTCACTGATAGACAATAAATGATGTCAGCAACAGTATACTAATCTTGATGATTATTGCCATATAGACACTTCAAAGATCAAAATAAGTATTCTAATTTATAGCAACGAATAAGTATGACCCCAAAAAATAATAATGCCTAAAAGTAAATGCAAAAAGGTCATAGTTGGAAGCATACCACACATGTACGAGCAGGAGAGAGTACTTTGAAGGAATTGGGACGGTTATTGAAATTTGTTTCAGGGACTCCAGGTAATCCTTCTGAGGTTGTGAAATGATCAGAATCATGACCCACCTGCCATCACAAGTTATCTGATGTCAAGCCATCATGAAGACGTTAACAGCACATCATATGAAAAATTATTCTCCAGAATCAAACCAATCAATTTTCAACCAACACATCAACCAGGAACTGTAGTACAATCGGCTCTTCAAAAGATTGTCTATCCAGCAATAGCTTTTTAGCCATGTCATGCCAATCTTCTGGATATATCTTTTGGCTCTAGTGTCTCAAAACTTTCTGAATATTCAGGATTTTCTTCCATTTTTATTTTCATTTTCACCCATCATCTTATTTCAGACGAATAAAAATCCTTGTAAAGTTCTTTTACTAAATATGGCTCAAGAGATTTTAAAATAATCACTAATGTTTTATCAGAATGCAAATGCACAGGAGCTATGCTTTCCAAGAACTCAGGCATCATTCCACTGTTCCACGAGTTCAAATAGGATAGGGTTAATGAAATGGGGAGGTGAGAAAGAATGAAATCATCAACAAAATAACTACAAATACAAAACCAACTTAGTTTTAGGACAAATTACACTTGAGTTCCCCAACCTGTACATGAAAGTAGCACTCAGCTCCCCAACCTATTTATTTTAGCATTTGGGTTCCAAACCGTGCAATTTTGTAGCACTTGGTCCCCAGTAGACACAAACCTCTTCAGTTTGGCCATTAAAAAATCACTTGGAGCACACATGAAACGCCTTTTGCTTGGCCTAATAGGTAAACACAAATATTTCAATAATAAAATAAGTAAAAATGAAGAGAGAAACGAAAAGGACAGATTAAGGGAAAATAACAAAAGCCCCCACATCACCCCTTACACCCATATGCTACCCCATTGCACAAACCTCAGCCTAGTTTTTCCCATATTCTTGGCATAACTTTCCCTTCAGTTATGCAGAGAGACCTATTGTAGAAGTAATTTACTTACCTCAAGTATGAAAATGTATAGGGAGCAAAAAAGGTAATATAATCATTATTGGTCTAGAAAAAGCCACATAGGGTGCTATAGTGAGTATCAGAGAGAGAAACATAATTATTATCATTCGTTAATGACAGTTTTAATTGATGAAAATAAGAGAGAATATATTATAAGTTATATTCAGAAGGACATATTGAAATCTAACGGTTTTAGGTAAAGCACAATTAACATGTCCCCTTAAGTAATATTTAGGTACTTAGATTCAATTATTAATGAGTAGTAGAACAGAAATAACATATTTTCATATGGTTGTCAATGCTCTGATTTGACTGGACCTTCTGCTAGATGTGGGAATTGATCAAAGCAAGTCGTGGATAAAGATTTGCATAGCTTACTTCAAGTTTATCAAGTATAAGACTTGGTTTGTTGTCTGTTTTAGAAGCATGTTTAAATATGTCTAAGACATCAAAAGCACTGGTTGAAAAAGTGAGGTTGGAAAGGACACATAATAATTTCATGTTTTGCATTTTCTTGATTATGAAAAACTCCATTAGGGCATGAAAGCTCTTCCATCAGTTCATTAGTTAAGCCCTTCATGTGCTAAAGACTTAGAGCATATTTGGCTAAGCTTAAAAAGTTTACATATTAAGTAAAAGAATAATATTTTTATTGGTCGAAATTGCAAATAAGTTATGTATTTTGATACCAAAGTAAGAGTTACTTTCAAAATAAGTAACTTGTTTTAGGAAAAGAACAATTAACACGAAACAGATAGAATGCAGTTTTATCATAGTAGGAATAACATGTCCCCTAAGTAATATTTAGGTACTCAGATTCAATTATTAATAACAAGTAGTAGAACTGAATTAACATGTTTTCATATGGTTGTAAATGCTTTGATTTGCTTGGATCTTCTGCTAGATGTGGAAATTGATCAAAGCAAGTCGTGGATAAAGATTTGCATAGCTGACTTCAAGTTTATCAAGTATAAGACTGAGTTTGTTGTTATCTGATTTAGAAGCATGTTTAAATATGTCTAAGATATCAAAAGCACTGGTTGAAAGAGAAAGGTTGGAAAGGACTCAAAAAGAATTTCATGTTTTGCATTTTCTTGACTATGAAAAACTCCATTAGGGCATGAAAGCTCTTCCATCAGTTCATGAGTTAACCCCTTTGTGTACTTAAGACTTGGAGCATATTTGGTTAAGCTTAAAATGTTTACGTATTAAGTAAAAGAATAATATCTTTATCGGTTGAAATTGAAAATAAGTTACTTATTTTGATACTAAAATAAGAGTTACTTTCAAAATAAGTAACTTTTTTTTTTTTACTTAAATAGTAAAGGAAAAAAGTCATCCGAACTTGTTTGGAAACAAAAAGCTTAAAAGTAACTTTACTTATTTTAAGCTTGCCATGCAAGTAACATGAGTCCCAGGTCATAGGGGTTTGAATGTTTAGCAAAACGAGGGGAATGTATAACATGTTCCTTACTCTTCCAAGTCCACCATATTCCCTAGCATCACTGTCCAGTGCAACTCTATATTTCCCCGGCAAGTCACAACCAACTTTGTATCTGTAAGTTGCATGTACAAGTCAAAACTTTAAGAATACATACAAAACTTGGTATCCAACAAATCGAACCATAATATGTAAATGTGGAATAACTCCATGATTAGGCAAGCCATTTAGTTCATAAAAAATTATATACCCTTCATATGTATTTACTTGGTGAAAGTTGAAGACAAATACTAGGTCTCCCCTCTCAAAGACAATGACCTGCGATGTAGAGAAATAAATTAATGAATAAACACAAGCACCAAATTCTATTGTGTATGAACAAAAACTGACGGTACTAGTAATCTTCATGCAAAATGATTCTTTTTCCTAAAACTTTTAAAACAAGATTACTGTAATATAGGAAGTCTCATGTACTAAAATATGTGGCATCATTCTAAACCACTCTATATGAATATTTGTGCACATGCGCATTGCACCAAGAATCTTTGCATCCATAAAATTCAATCAAGTAGAGCACACTATAAAGTATCATATATAGCTTTGAGAATATGTATATAAAACATCTGTACCTTGTCATCTTCATCCTTGCTGCTCACGAACAGTTTTTCTGATGCAAGGAACGAAATATTTTCGTCGAGTAAATTCATAGCTCTGTTAAAAGCATTCAGGAACTGCATTTCCAAGGACAATTGAGCAAAAACGTTGGATTGAGATGCACATATTAGAATGAAATACATATAAATTGGTTGCAGGTAAATGGTTCATGGGAAAATGTAATAAGTTCATAGAAAAGATTAAATAGAAAAGGCTATTACAGTCTTGGTTAAGAGCAAGTGCAAGATTGTATTTAGTTGTGAAGCATGGACAACCAAAATGTCAGTGCCCACGTGCCTTGGACACTCTGAGACAAGTGTTTGACACGTGACATTGAGTGTCTTATTTTATTTATTGGTCAAAATGCAAGAGACATGGGCCTGAAATGCCTCAAACAAGTAATCGACACGTCACCTGGCATGTCCTATATTTTTCAGTTTTTGACATGCGAGGGACCCGACCCCAACACGTCAAGATTCAAGAACAAGAGAAACTTTATTTTCTAAATCTTTAAAATAGGGGGAAAAAAATGCTATAGAAAACTTGCGTAAAAGAGTCACATGATTGTTGGAAAAACTGTAAAAGATTCAGGTTTAAATTTATTTTATATCTACAAACTCTTTCTGATATCGAATATTTGATTTCATTTGCACTAGTAATACAAAGTAACCAAAGTTATTTAAATAGACATTCTAATTCAAAATATTTAATCAAAGCCAATTTTAAAGTAATTTAATTGATGTGTCCCCAAAGTGTTTTGGTCTAATGTAATTGAAACCTGCCATGTCAATTTGTTTGTGTGCCCGGTCCCATGTCCCGTCTCCGAATCCGTTCTTCACAACTAATTAGTTTCAACCATATCATGGCTCTAAATAGACCTAATATAACAATTATGAAATAGATAGATTGTTCGTACATGACACTTAAATTTGATTGAGAAATCTTGGAAACTTGATAATAAAACTGATGCCAGTATTGAATAGATGAACTTACTTTGCAGCATAGGCAAGGATAGTTCAGCTAAAGACTTAGGTAATCAAACAAGAGTGAACAAACCAAGTTTGTCATATTTAATATCAGCGAAATTGAACCTTGTATCTTAGATGATCTGTATCCACAAGGTTCCATTGGCGTCTGCACTTATCATGACTAAAGTCATTGCCTTCTCTAGGAAAGTCAATCCATTCCGGGTGGCCAAACTGCAATATAGATTACATCGTTATTCAGTGTTTCTATGAGGGTGAAGGGAAGTATCTGAATGCTACCATTTTTGTAAGCTATATTTTCAAATTTCACCTTTTCTATTACATAGTTGCCTTCTAACAGATTACTAAACCAGTGCAATTAACTCTTTCCTCAATGAAAAAAAAAAATGAATAAAAACTCTTCCCCAGGGGATTAGCTTCAAACATTTCATGGTATTAATCAGCTTTTACAATAAGAAAGATCACTAAGTAGCATAATTTTACCAATCTTACTCAGGTGTCTCATCTATATGCATAAATGATATTTCAAAGTAGAGGGGGCCAAAGCAGTCCTTTTATTGCCAAAAAGCATTCTCGTCAAAAAAATATTTATCTTTGTTTTTGAAACAAAGGAGAATTGATTATTCAATATCCTTCTATTTATTTGATATAGGAATGGAAGATAATTTTAAACTCTTCCAATGCAAAAATCTAAATTAGCCCTCCAAAAACGCAAACCTTGTATATAAGAAAACTACAAAATTTTATTATATTATCACTCATCAAGTTTAATAGTTTGATGATAAAATACCCAACTGGTTGTTTACCTCATTTCCCATAAAATTAAGGTAGCCATCTCCTCCTAATGCCATTGTTATGAAATGAATCATCTGCAGAGAAAATTATCACTTTAAACTACTAGACATACCACTATTCGAAGCCACAATATCCAGAAGGCATTTAATAGAAATGGATGAGACAAACCTTGTGAAGTGCAATTCCTCGCTCAATAACTGGAGAAGCATCTGTCAAACAGGACATACCAGTATACATTTCTTTGTCCATTAGCAAAAATGCAATAGTTTTGTCACCCACAATAGCCTACTCATATCATCAAGCAGGAAAAAATATTAGATTGGAGAAAGAAAAGCAATGCAAGATGCTAAAGAGATGAATATCAAAAACAATTTTGGCTGATTCTCTCATTGGAGAAATACATGTTTCTGCGAGTTACATTTCTAGAAAGCAAGTTTCTTCAGTAAACATTAACTTAGAGTAAGAATCAAAAATTATGAAAATATTTTTGAGCCTTTCTGGTGTAATTTTTGGAGATAGGTCTAGATAGAGCAGTGTGGAAGAAGAAGATCCATGAAGCCAACCCCACATACGCATGGGATAGGGCTTTTTTATATTGAGTTCAGTTGCATATACCTGATCATGACTCTCTGCATAAGCTATACACTTCTCAGTGTATCTCCTATTTGTCAAGCAACTAGTTATTTCCTCCATCGACCATTCTTCATCTTGCTTATTCTTCGCATAGTCAATCCACTTGTCTGGAATGCCCATTGCCAGGCGGTAGTCAAAACCTATCCCTCCCTCAGAAACAGGCCGACAAAGTCCGGGCATACCAGAAACATCTTCGGCAATTACAGTTGCATCGGGCCAGATATTATGGATAAGATAATTGGCCAACATCAAATATATCACGGCATCAACATCTGTACTCTCACTATAGTACTCATTATAGTTCCCAGTGAATGTCATGTCAATTCCATGGTGATGATACAACATTGAGGTCACTCCATCAAATCGAAATCCATCAAAGTTAAACTCATCTAGCCACCACCTCAGATTGGATAGAAGGAAACGAAGAACTTCCCAGTTTGAATAGTTGAATAATCTGCTATCCCACAACTCATGGTAACCTCGCTCTCCAGTATGAAAATAAGAATCTTGTGAGCTTTGCCCAACATCAAAACCATTAAGGCCATCAGTGGCATTATTGCTTGCATGGCTATGAACAACGTCCATCAACACTCGGAGACCTAAGCTATGTGCTTTATCAATCAAATACTTAAGGTCCTCTGGAGTTCCTGATCTACTACTTACAGCAAAAAAGTTCGTAACATGATAACCAAATGATGCATAGTAGGAATGCTCCATCACAGCCATCAACTGGACTGTATTATAGTTGTTTGCTTGAATGCGAGGTAAAACATCATCAGCGAACTCTCGATATGTATTTATGCGGGATTCTGAACTACTCATTCCAACATGTGCTTCATATACTCGCGGAGCTTTGGGCTTAGGTGGACGAGGGTATTTAAACTGGTACCTGCAAGGTTGATTAAGGAATAGGCTGTTTATTGACTTCTTGTAGTTTCTTTTCACGGAGAACTGAGTCTCCTTCCAAATTGTATTTTACAAATTGAAAATTGGCAGTAGAAATTTATTTTGACCAATATTATTAAACCATGTGAAAAACCATCTCAAATTCAGTACCTTGAATGTTGTTCCAATTGATCGAAGAGCTCATGAAATAGTTACAGTTACCTTTCTGAAGGTGGTGGGTCCCAGTACACTCCATCATAAGGTGCAGCAAATCTTGTAGGGTCCTGAGTGGCATACTTTATCCAGGCAGGGATCCTGTCAACCCATACTCCATCGCCATGCTTAAATCTGACTTTGACTCTTGAAGAGTGTGGAATGGCTGGGTTACCACCAGAATCCGGAATTTTGATACTCCACACACCAAATTGATTCTTATCCATCTTGTGATTTACACCATCCCACCCATTAAAATCACCAACGATTTCAGCTTCCCTGAGTTCCAAACAATGTAATTATAAGGCTAACACCTAGAATGAGCATACATGCCAAATTAAGGACGATCACGTTGCCGGACCTGAAATCGGGGGAAAAAAGACAAAACATGTAGTAAAAAATCTTATTTCTAGGAGCTGAAGGACTCACTGAGCAGCAGGGAGCCATTCACGATACACAATGAAACCTTCTTCTCGGTTAAACCCAAATTTAGAATAACCTGAAATATAAGGTGTTTAGTCATTGAAAATAAATGAAAAATGTTTCCATTCGGTGATGGAAAAATTCAATTTCATGTGAGCCTTGGATTCATAGAGTTAGATATGATTGTATCATGAAATTTTATTTGTATGCAAACATTGGCACTTTCAAGGTGGGTAACAAGTCAGAGTTATAAAGAGTATGAATATTCAATCAACTTTACATGTCCAACAAATTTATTGGAGAAAAAAGAAAGAACACTTTTATTTCATCATTACCTAGTGCAAATTCCTCAAGGCTTCCTTCATGTATTTCAATGAGATTTTTCTGATCTAAATATCTCTTCACTCTATACTTGAAATGGTCTTTATAAGGTTCCAAGCCTGGATCTAGACTGATCAGGCCAATATTATCAGTGTCTTCTTCCACATTCATCATTGTTGAATTATCATCAGTCAGCACTGCCGAAAGAGAGAACCTCCCCACCTAGTGGGAATTGCACCAGAGAATTACTTAATTATCAAAGTATAGGTAATAAATCTGAGAGAAAAAAATGTATATCATTTTTTTTCAAAGACCAACTCTTCCATAACAATTTAGGAGTTTCACATCTCTAACAGGTTCATGTGCCAAAGTCTGATTTAGTCTCATCTTGCTTTTCATTGCTGGTAGATAAAAGACAATTTAGGATAAGAAATTAAGAACGGAAAAATATGATCAGAGGCATTCTTATGGTGGAAATCATGATTCACGGGGAAAAAATAACTATTGTTCTTCATCTCACTTGATCCACCTAACACTAAAGGTTGATGGGACAATCAACATGTACTACTGTCACCAAATATAATATTGGTGGCAAGGTTAAGGCATCAGTTACTATTGGAGAATTGTCTGAAATTGTATTTAAGTACTACATAAGATGAACATGAAAAGCTAAAACATACCTTTCGAGTCGTTATGATACGTAATGGGGAAACATTAATGGCATTTGTGAGCAATTTCCCAGGACCAAAGATTAGTCCAGTTGGTTGTGATGTGACAGACCTACTACTCGATGACTGTCAAAAAAAGTTGCACAACAGGATATATGGATCGTTGAAAAATTACTATAATTTGCATAACTAACTTTGATTAAATAGACTTTACAGTTTCAATTATGGATTTCAATGTGGAAGATCAATATCCAACCACTGAGCAAAAAAGGATCGGACTTTCTTTTTTACATTTATTGAAGGTCATCAAAGACTATGAAGCAACATAAAGTGTAATCGTATGGTACCCCATAGAGTTAGGTATAATAAGATACTTGCCTTGCCTTTTATTTCAAAAATTTAACTATTGATCTCTACTTTAATTTCAACATGAAAACTTGTCATTGTTCTTGAATCATCACCTCAACTAAAGAGTCAAGCTTTTATAAGAAAGAATTTTGTTTATATTTATATATCAATACGTCCCCGATTTCATAAAATTTTCATAAATAGGCAAATAACAGGACTAAAACCTCAGAATGATCTAAGCAACCATCTTATTGTAAAGCCTAAATTGTTAAGAAAATATTAACTCATATATATCTATATGCAAACCTGATCCAATTTTCTTCATTCCAAGACTCCGTAAATTGAAGGATTGACTCATTTAATAACTTGGAATTAGAAATGACCTTTAAACAGTTATCATGTATCATCGAAATGTTGCCAGAACAATTAATTCATATTTTAATTCTCTTTCACTTCATTTCAAGTTAACACCCCAAACGAAGAACAACGATGAAAAAAAAATCTGCTCAAACTTTTGAAAATTCAAGCTCCAAGAAACTTGATCAAACTATCAAACACAAATAAAAAGAAAATGTAAGAAAGTAGAGTGTAGTGAATTACCGACGATGAATCTCTTCTTGGAACCGGAGTGCATGACCCAAGAGCAGGTACTGAGAGAAGATTGCACGAACTGTACATTTTAATCCAGAGGGGGACAAAAACGCTTAATAAAAATTTCTATGCTCTAAATTCACTTGTATTAAAGTTTTGATACTTGGAGTGCAGAGAGCGCTAAACGGTTCCTCTCCAATTCCTTTTTCACCAAATTTCTCCAGTGCATACGAAAGTCGCACTTTAGCTACATAACGCCATCTGAAAAAATCTTAAAAATTGGGTCCAGGGTTTTTCCCTTTGTAAAGTAATAGGGGTTCCACCTCTCACATGAGGTGGTCCCACGCGGGATCCACGTCAATAAAAAAGTAAAAAAAATTACCCACCCTCCATGTGTGTGTGTTTCAGTGGACAAAGAGAGAAGTGCATTTGGTTTTCCTTAATGATATGATTGATTGTGCAATGACACTAATTATGCTCCGTTAAAAATAAGGAAAAAGTCATTATCGTGCAATGAAGTAAATCATTGCTTTGGAGCGCCACGTGACAACTTATAGTCCGTTAAAAATAAGTCACGAGTATAAATAATTCTTGACAGAATTATCAGCATTGACGTGACAGCAAATAATTTCACTATTTTTTTCTCTTTTATCTTTCAATCAGTTTCAGTTGTCGTGTTTTCTGTCAAACTTTTCTGTATTTATAGCATGATTGTAATAATAATTAGAAACACACCGCCTTTTCTTTTTCTTATTTTGGATAAAACAATGAAAATCTTATAAATAACCAATAATATAGAATAAGTTCAAATATGTTTAAATTGCTTAGTGCATGTTTGAGAATGTTTTTAATAGTTTATATGTTGTTTATTTTACAAAATTTGTGATGATGAGAGAATAGTAGTTGTTGTTTATAACTTAGTTTTAATATCAAAGTATTGGTACTAAATAAATAGTTGAACATTATCATTAAGAAGAAAATAATAGGGAACAATTAATGTAGGGATTAGGTTGCTATACGTAGATAGTGATCATTGAGGAGCTCAAAAACGCATGTCAATAATTTTGTTACTTGCATATTCTGTCTGGCCTACAGTTGTATTTCACCATTTTTTTCTTACATTAGCACGAAACCTGCCAATTATTATGTGAAGATTCACGCATACAATTTTTGGCAAGTGTCTTCCAGCAAAGTGTTTGAATGGTTACACACTGTGAAAAGAATTATGCTTATTGGACAGGTTTAAGGACATGGATGGAATGATAGGGTGATGTGATATATAATTGAGTATTGTGTTTTTATTTTTTTTCCAAATTATCAAATCACGTGTTGACAAGTGTCTCTCAGTTTTTAATGTTTTTAAGCCTGTTTGTGTAGCATAATTACTGTCAAAATTGGACGGGAGAGGAAGATATGGATAAAAAATTATCCTTCGATGTGGAATAGAAGTTGACCTTAACTTTCAAGTAGCAAACAAAAACGAGATAGTCAATTTCAAAACTTGATAAGAAATGAAATTTCAATTTCCATTCGAAGGTAACAACCAGCTTATATGTTAAGAATCCCTATCTGAAATAGAAGTAAGCCAAAATTAATCTGTGATTGAAAACTTTCACATAGAACAAACCTACAAATACACTGTCAACAAAAGGAAACTGAAAAAAAAATCGTGATGATGAAAAAATTGAGAATTCAAATACTTTTCACGATTCTTCTAAGTGGATGCTTCTAAATATTGTTTTAAGCAACCAAAGGTGCAATCTTCTTGCAGGACTTGTGGCCATTCGCTAGATAATTTGAAGGAAAAAGCCATTTGTACACTTTTGCGTACATTAATTTTGACACTCCTCTCACAAAAGTGTGTGGAGCCCATGATTTTTTAAATTGCGGGCCCCCCACCTTTGTGAGAGGAATGTCATATATGATGTACACCAAAGAGTGTACATCAAGCATGACTCTAATTTGAATTCTGAACCAACTGCAGATGAACAGCCACTGGTATTTACTTGGCGATTCTCGCATCATGTTGAACATTCTTGTAAAAGTAGGAGAAGGTTCTGGAGGAATGCCCAATCACTCCAGGTTCGACCTCCAACCTTGTGGTAAATTTGTAAGAGTTATGCCCTAAATCCAATCAACATTGAATATAAAAACTTTTAATATATAATTGATACATATTTACAGCGAAATCTATTATTTAATTGAATTAATGTTCTAATAAATTAAATAATAAAATTCATAGATTCAAATCTTGGTAATTTGTTGCTTATAAGAAGTTGTGATTGTGAGATACAAATTACATATGACTGAATCTTAAATCGTCCGTTACAAATTCAATATTGCCAAATGACTAAATTGTCTTACGAACAAGCTACATATGGATAATCATTAGGTAAAATAATATTCTAGCTTTTTAAAAGATGTCCATGTGAGTTGTTTATTATTCAAAGAATCATTATAGCCCCTGGATATCCAAATTGTTCGTGTCAAAGTATAAATTTTTTTGGATCAACGAACTTCTTATTCGAGATAATATTTAATTCAACAATTTTTATAAATGTATAATACATGTCAGATGAGAGTGCATAATGTTTTTCTTTTATTTGCTTATGATCAGATACAAAAAAAGTTATGCAAATATATTTAACATTATTTTCTTATATTGTTTCAATGTGATATCCATTGCAGTGCATATCTTTAAAACTAAGCAAATTACTTCTGAATTTGCTAAAATAAAGTGCATCTTCAATATATAATTTTATATTATTTGGTAAAATAATACAAGCTTTTTCGAAACATTCAACAATATTCTATTACACTTGATATTGTATTAACATTAACATTATTTTCTACTAATGTTAAGTGCAAAAAATATTTTTTGATTTGAAGAATAGTATGTGTAGTTGCACTATTAATCAAACAAGTATCTTGACAATCTATCGTAAATCTATACCAAAAATCAATCAAGGGAAAGGAAAAAGTTGAGACAATTTTTGTTGATTATGATGACCCAATTGATGTGAATCATTTGGATATCTCTGATTTCTTTGTTGATCTAAATGGGAATATTGATCATTTGATTGGGTTGGTGTAATGGAAGATATAAATTAATTTACTTTCTAGTATTTCTAATAGTTATTAGAAATTCAATTTAAATTATGATCTTATTTCTCAATAAAAAAAA
>CAIGRB010103782.1:0-31275 GCA_903798255.1 Fraxinus quadrangulata | reverse complement strand
CTCGCACCGATCCACCACCACCTCGACATGCCCATCGCCACCAACACCAAGATCCACCACCACCGCCACCCCCACCAACAAAACCATTGCACACAATTACATAACAACAATCGCCTCCTCTCACAGATTTGCTTCGTTTCTCGTAAATCTTACAGACCACCACAGATCCACCACCACGCTGGCGCAATTACAGTCACCACCACCACCTCACACACCAACACAGCTTACACCACCAGCACACCACCTCGCACCCCAACACAACCCACACCACCATCAACGTAGCCCGCCATCAATGCACACCACCACCACCACCACCCTATACCAGATCTAACCACAACCACACACATCACCAAAATCGTCGCTGCTAGAACAACCACCACAACCATACATCACCAACACCTCACCCTATCTATGTACGGAAAGAGAGAGACATCATCGCCTTCTCTTATATTTTTAATGTCAATCCCCACCATTGCTCCACCGTTCTTCAAGCACGGTGGTCCTATGTAAAGAGAACACCATTGCACTGCCATCACCATGTGATGCTTCGCAGATCGTCGTAGGGACGACGCCGTCGCAGTGGCTGTGCACACAAATAACTGGGCTGCAGGCGATGTCGAATAGATCTTTGCCGACGACGGTGCGCGATCTCGAGCAGAGAGCTCCAACGTCTTCGCGTCTGATCGCGATGGTGAGGTAGAGAGTAGAGAGATAGAGAGGATTGAAAGTGAGGAAGAAGATGGATATTAGGGTGTGGTGGTTTGGGTATATTAGTTGTTGATTATTAAAAATAAATTTATTAATAAATGTTAAATAGAAAATTATAACCTGATTTTAGAAATATTCTTAGAGATAGAGAGGATTGAAAGTGAGGAAGAAGATGGATATTAGGGTTTGGTGGTATGGGTATATTAGTTGTTGATTATTAAAAATAAATTTATTAATAAATGTTAAATAGAAAATTATAACCTGATTTTAGAAAAATTCAACTTGAAATCTGATTAATAAAGTGTAAACTTTAAAAACAGGGTTATGTGTAATTTCCTCATTATACATAGGCTGTCCTCAAATTCATATGTGATTCTTATTTTTTGTGTCATCACATCAACACAAGAATACAAGAGAAAGCATATTGAAAATGAAAATCCAAAATCCATAATAAAAAATCAAGAATTACAATTAAAAATAATAATAATAATCAAGAAGTATTGAAACAATTAAATTGAAGAACAAGACAATCAAGATTATGGAGTAAGAAGTCAAAATCAAGATTAAGAACTCAAGAGCCAAAGAGCCAATAATCAAGATTCAGGAATCAAAATCCGGTATTAAAGAATCATTCCCAAAAAATTAAGGTATGTTCGAATTATTAATTTTCTTGGTGATTTGGCATTGCGGATCTTAACAATAAAGTAATTAGGTTTTCTAGTTTTACAAAATTTTAAATTTCATAAAGTCTCAACACAATATTCTAATTCTTGAGGTCGGGATTGAATGTTTGAAGAAACTGAATAAAGCTTTTCAATCTACCAAGAAATTGTTAAACATGTGTCATTCTGGACGTAAAATTTACCTGGTTAGGGGTATTAAATATTTGGAATTCTTGTTTTTGATTATTTAATTTGCTGATTGCTCTCCTCTTTTTAGGCAACACAAAGTAGGGCTATGATGGTTAGATTTCATTTTGTATATGAAAAGATAAATCAAGCCATGGAAGGAATGCCGTATGATGAGCTTGAAATTTCACACGAAGAGAAAGAACAGGTATGTATTACCATCTATTCTTATTAGCTTATATTACACATTTTTCTCTCTAAAACACATGACTCGTTTGTCTGGACCATTAGTCGATGTCCTTATTTTTCGCACACAAGTTGGAGTCACATTGTGTACAAGATTTGACAAACTAAACGAAGCACAGAGACTTATTGAGCCATTGGTACCAAACTAGCAAAGAATATGTGTTTCATGTTAATTGTATATGAACTACAAGTGGCTTTATTGGACTTCTAAAATTTTGATATACACCTGAAATGTTTGTACACATGTGGGATGTCTTCTTTACTTTTTTTTACATATTATGTCTGAGGTGAGACTAGACTAAATATATAATATTATCTAGTTGATCCTTTTTTCTGTAATTAGTATACATATAAGGTAAGTTTACATACTATTGCAGATTGAATTGTTGTCTATGCAACTGAAAAGAGCCAAAAAGCGAACGAATATACAAGATATGGAACTCACGATGGATTTCATGGTGGTATTATCCACAAATGATGACCGAAATGTTGACAACGCCACTATAGAAAGGCTAGCAAATAAGCTTAGTTTACACATTGTTGAGGAACTTGAGATAGAAACTCCAGCCATTAAAAAAGAAAGGAAAGATGGGGTTGTCACCGTGCAGAGAGTATACAGCAGATTATAGATCTTCTAGACAAATTAAAACGATTAGCAAGAGTTGTAAAAGATGATCTCATGGAGGATTCTAAGGTGCCAAAAACTCTCACAAAAAGCACCGTAATTGCAGTCCCAGATGAATTTCTTTGTCCAATCACGCTGGACATTATGAAAGATCCCGTTATTGTTGCAAAAAGACAGGTAATTTCACCCTTGTTAACTAAGTTTCTCTTTCCCTATTTGACTAAAATTTATTGTTTGGAGCAATAAATAATGTCAAGTTTTAACTTTTTCTCCATTGCAAGCATATAAAAGACAAAGCATAAAACATCGGTTGGATGCGGGTCATACAACATGCCCCAAAACATGGCAAATTCTAACTCGTCGTTAGCACTAAACTTTGCCCTTAAGAACTTATTTGCAGTGGTGTGAGAAAAACAATTTTCAACTTCCACAGGAAATGGGAGAAGTGGAAGAGATTCTTTCTAGCTCAGATGATGGAAACATGTTATTTTGTGTTAAATATTTGTCCTCAACTAAGCTAGACGAGCAAAGAACATAGGTAAAGAAAATCAATTTGCTTTTAAAAGAAAGTCCAGAAAATAGAATTCTGATAGCGAATAGTGGAGGAATCCCACCTCTCCTGCATTTTTTATCCTATCCAGATTCCAAAATTCAAGAACAAGTCGTGACTGCCCTCTTGAACTTATCCATTGATGATTCTAACAAGAAGCTCATATCTAGAGAAGAACCCATTCCCACTCTAATTGAAGTTTTGCATAAGGGATCGATTGGAGCTAAAGAGAACCTTGTAGCATTGTTTGGCTTGTCAATGCTCAATGAGAATAAGGAATAAATAGGATATTTAAATGGCATTCCACCACTAGTCGATTTGCTAAAAGTTGGGACAATCAGAGGTAAAAAAGATACGGTAACTGCTATCTTCAACTTGTGCCTTAACCAAGCAAATAAAAGCAGGGCCATTGAAGCTAACATTTTCTCACCCTTGCTCAAGGTAATTGAGGACAAGAAGTTGGACATGGTTGATGAGACTCTCTGTATATTGCTAATCCTTGGCTAAAATTCAAAGGAGAAACAAGAAATTGGACAACTTCTGTTATTGAAACTCTCATTAGCTTTATGAGAGAAGCGACTCCCAAAAACAAGGAATGTGCAGTGTTTGTACTTCTTGAACTGGGATCAAACAATTCATATTCCGTTTTGGCTGCACTTCAATACTGTGTGTATGAGCATTTACTTGACATTTCTAAGAATTGTACGGAAAGAGGTCAAATGAAAGTTAAATCAATTTTATATCTAATGAGCAAGTGGGAACAATCCCATAAACACTATAAATAAAATGTCAATAGAAATTTGTTTTTGCGTAATCTATTCTATGTTTTCAACATTTTTGCTTATATACAACAATCACTAACTCCTAGTGCACATGAAAAAAGCACAAGACTAGTGGCTTGAAGAATTCCTAGTTTAATTTTATGAAACTGAACTTGGAGATTAAGTTTTTCGAAACGCCATAACAACAAGAGAAAAAATAAATCAAATGAATCCGCAAGTGTCATTAGATTGTAACAATATTCCAATCAAGTATCTTTTCCGTGAAATTTGAAGAACCAAGCACTTGGTCATACCAATATACAAAATAAATAAACTTGCACACATTTCTATAGTTTATAATAAAGCCGCGAACTTGTGTTTTTTTTTTTCGGTCTTTTCAATATTTTAAGGCATTTTAAATTGTATTTGACTGCTTAGAAATTAAGAGAGAAAGTAGAAAATAATTTTTAACACGATTATTGGAAACTTTGGGATCTCTAAGTGTTTCCATACACTTGAGATATGAGAATTAGACAACGACTATGAGATGATATTAATGATTTGTATATGAACTAGGGATATATAAATGAAAACAAAAACTCCATGATTTGATGTTTATTCTATAATCAACCTCATCATTTGGTGGAAAGGCATAAAGGCTTTTAAAACATTCTAATATCATATCGAACCTTATGGAAAATATCAAAGTGGTAAGGATATTGCATGAAAGAGTTTTGAAATAAAAATTCAAGAATATTGTAGACAAATATGGTAAGACAATATTCTAGAATTCCCTATAAGAGGATAGTAGAATCTAAGAAGGTATTGGTTCCAGTCTATGACTAGACCAGAACAAGAAAAAAGGAAAGAACACATAGGACTATTCATCACAAAGGCCCAAATGTTCAGCTAAAAGGCTTACACCATGTTGATCCATCGAAATGTATGACACTTAAATTCACTTATTTCTATTAAAGTGGAATTTGAATTCAATATGTTTAGTCTTATCATGAAAAATAGGATTCATACTAAGGTGAATTATAGTCTAACTATGTGAGTATAATACGATTTCATTTTCAATTAATCCTAATTTAGTCAGCAATCCCTAAAGCCAGATGCCCTCTTTTATTGCATTAGTAGCAACAATATACTCTTCTTCAGCAGATAATTTGGAACTAGGATTTCCAGCTTATACAAGTTTTATTTAAGGTATAAAAATGAGTTAAAGTGAACTTCCTATTGTCACAATTACTAGCAAAATCTCAAGCCCTAAATCTAAAGTGTCCTTTAAATATCTCATTAGCACATTTCACTCCAGTGTTCCTAATTAGGGTTTCCTATGTACCTGTTAGTACGCAAATGGCATAGGCTAAGTCTGGTCTAGTACAAACCACGATGGAGAAGATTTTTGTTAGTTTACTGATGTATGATTCTTGGTTTAAGAATAATTTACTTTCATTTCTATTCCTGCTTATCTTTGATTAATTTAACCGAATCTCCTTGGAATCATGACTAGCCAATAGTATGTTATCTAAATAAAGCCCAAAGATAACCAGAGTCATTTCCATCTCATATTTCATAATAGAAACACAGGTCATAAAGATTCTTCTTTAAGCCAAGCTCCTAAATATAATAGTCAAACTTCTATGCCATTATCTTCGACCTTGCTTTGAATCATAAAGTGACGTATAAGCATACGAGCTTTTGTTTTCCTTTTTGTATATAACTCTTTGGTTGAGACATGTAAATTGTGTCTTCTAAGTGATCATTTAAGAAGGCAATTTTTACATATAATTGGTCCAATTAAAAGTGAAAGTGTGACACTAGAGCTAGTGATATCCTAGTAAAAGTGTATTTAACTACATGGGAGAATTCATTTTAGTCAATACCTTCTTTTTATGTGAACCAGCTAACCTTACCTTAAATCTGATAGATCCACTCACAATTTAATTTTCAAATTTTTGGGTTTTTCAACTAAGGTCCATGTCTAATTTTTCTAAAGTGAATTCATTTCATGTTGCATTGTTGTACGCCATTGTTTTAACTCTTTACTAGCTATAGCTTCTTCATATAAATCAGGTTTAAGATTGAACATGTAGTCAATAATTCTGCATTTTCATCAAACCTAATAGGAGGTCTAATGATCCTCATATTTCTATCTCTAGCTGGTTGATAGTCTTATAGTATATTCTTCTTTTAAGGCGTGCTCTGCTAAAATTTCAATTTCATTCTGAATATTGGTTCTAAGAATGAAGAATTTTCTTGACTAAGAGATCTAAATTTTGTTCTTTATTATTTAGACATGGCAACTCATTAAATACTACATTTCTAATCATTATATCTATAGAACCTTGTATATATATCTTTTAACCACAACCAATAAACTTTTACCCCTTCCCAATACCTCAAGAAGATCATTTCTTTCTTTGAGATCAGGGTTTCCTTCATTTTGGTGTGCGTATGCTGCACTGGAAAATTCTTAAGTTGAGTAATATAGTGAGTCCCTTTCCAAACACTTACCTGAGGGGCATCTATTTATCAAAGAGGTTGTTGACTTAATAGCTCCACCCTAAAAGAGTTTAGGCAGGCTTGAATCAACTAACATACACCTATCCTTATTAAGTATAGCTTAGTTCATTATTTCTTCTACTATGGAGTATAAGTTTTTGTTAGAAAGCTCCTAACTTTTCATGAACATTTGGAGTCTTTTCGTGATTTATTGATGGAAAACTATATATAGGCGATAATTTTCCATTTCTAAACCCAACAACAAACAAGAATAACAAGAAATTATAATTCATTCATACTTGAGAGAGTTTCTCCCTATACTATATACATATTCGAACCTTCTTCAAGTTTTCATAAAGTTCATTGAAGAAGCACTTGTGCTTTATTGTTTTCTTTATAGTCTTGATTAATCCTTCAAACTATTAGCTTGAAATCCTTAAAAGAAATTAGAGAGGAGGCAAATATTGTTTGATGATAACGTTCTTAAAACGTTTTCAAGTCTTGATTAATTTTCTGTTTGTGTTTCCATTAACTTTTTCTCCTATTCCATATTATTTTCAACAATCTCGAATGATACTTTACTGTGGTGGAGACGAAAAAAAATTTGGCAACCATAAGTTGATGAACCAAGACTTGGTTCGATTGGATAGGTTCGATGGAACCAACTTTACCCAGTGGCAAAACAAGCTAAAATTTATGTTGACGGCATTGAAGATCTTTTATGTTCTTGATCCAAGTTTGACGCCAATCTGTGAACAATTGGATGAAGATTTCGAAGAAGTACGGGCCAAGCGAAGGAAAAGGCTAGAGGACAAATTGATTTGTCATGATCGCGTTGCGAATGTTCATGTATGTGATTGATGAATCATAAGAAGACAATTCATGGTTCATATTCGTAGTAAGAAAGAATAATCAAATTGAGTTCTATCCAATTGATTATATGATCTCTACAGCAACACCACTTCAATGAAAAAAATATGGGAAGCACTTGAGAATAAATACAAAGCTGAGGAAGAAGGTACCAAGAATTTTCATTTTCCAAATATTTCGATTTTAAAATACTTGATAACATTCCCTTGTTGCTTCAAGTACATGAACTTCAAGTTATTGTCAATAAGTTGAAGGCAGTAAGCATTGAATTTTCCCGAATCTTTTTAAATAGGAGTAATCATTACAAAATTGCATCCAACTTAGGAAGAAAATTCTTCACAACTCCGAAGAATTTTCTTTACAAAAACATCATAGCATCAAGGAAGAATCAAGGGCACGAGATAAGATTGAAAATTCTTATGATGATAATTCTAAAGCCAATGTCATAGACAAAACTGATCAATCCAACAAATACCGAAAGAAATGGAAGTCTCTTGGTCCTAAAAGGGATCAAAGGAATTTCAAAAAGAAATCCAAAGGATCTTGCTATATTTGTGTAAAATTAGGACACTATGTAAGAGATTGCATGCATAAAAAGAGGAAGGAACATGTGAACTCCATTGAAGTCGTCGTTGCTATTGTAAGCAAAATCAATTCAATTCAAAGCAAAGTTCGGAATTGGTGGTACAACACTTGCACAAAAATCCATGTTTGTTATAATAAGTCACTTTTCAAAACTTATTATTGCATTATTGATGGATGAGAGATTCAAATAGAAAATGAAGGACGCTCTAAAGTGATTGGTAAAGGAAACATCGATATCATCTTTACATTGTAATATAAGAAAACGTTGTTCTTCATGTACCAGATATGAATAAAAATTTAGTAAGTGGGGTTCTTTTGGGAAAATCGAGGATCCAATCTGTATTTTAGTTGAATGAATTTGTATTAACTCGAAATAGTTATTTTTTTGGTAAAGTCTATTCCAGTGAAGGAATTGTCAATCTATGTACTATTGAGGATAATTTTAATAAAAACAATTTTTTTTGCTTATATGATTGACTCATTTTCTTTATGACATGTTATATTAGCACATATAAGTATTAGTAATATGAAAGGAAAGATTAAATGTTGATTAATATTATGTGAACTTGATAACTTAGATAAATGTGAAACTTGCATCAAATCTAAGATGACTAAAAAGGCATTTTATAGGGTAGAAAGAACATCTCAATTACTTGAATTTGTGTATTCTGATATTTGTGAATTGAATGACATGTTAACAAGAGGAGGTAATAGATATTTATCTACATTCGTTGATGATTGTTGCAGGTAAACTTATGTTTATTTATTAAACCATAAAGATGAAGCATTTAATTCATTTAAGGTGCATAAAGTAAAAGCTGAAAATCAATTAAAAAGAAAAATAAAAACTCTTAGAAGTGATAGAGGTAGAGAGTATTTTCAATTGAATTCAACTTATTTTGTGAACAAAATGGTATTATATATCAATGTTTTGCATCACGTACACCTAAACAAAATGGTCTACCAGAAAGAAAGAAAGAAAGAATATAATATTCTTAAAAATGATTAATACTATATTATTAAATGATGAATTACCTTTTAATCTATAGGGTGAAATTTTATTTAGTGCATGCTGTATATTCAACACAATTCCTTTGGAAAAGAATAAGATTTTTCCATATAAAATATGGAAAGGAAGGAAACTAAACATAGGACATTTCAAAGTGTGGGGGTATCTTATTGAAATAATATGAATCCTAAGAGAACCAAACTAGGTTGCATTTATAGAATATGCCACATATAGTAAGGCATATCGGCTATTAAACTTAGAACCCAATGTTATAATATAATTAAGGGATGTGGATTTCTTTGAAAATATATTGGCAACAAGAAATTCTCAAAACGGAACTCAAGAAGACATTCCCGTTTCTAGAGGTCTACAAGTAGAAACATCTACAAGATATGTTGAAGAATCAGACGAACCTTGAAGAAGCAAGGGAGTTTTAGGATCGGACGAAGTAAACTCCCAACTTATTTCTCTCTACTTAGTCGAGGGAGATATGAATGATACTGTAGGAACAATTCATTTTGTTCTTAAAGTTGAAAGTTATCCTAAGACTTATAAAGAAGTTAAGTCTTCTAGAGATTGTATATTTTGAAAACAATCAACAACAAACAAGAACAACAAGAAATCATAATTCATTCATAACTGAGAGAGTTTTCCCTATACTCTATACATATTCAAACATCCTTCAAGTTCGTTGAAGAAACACTTGTACTTTAGAGTTCTTGTTTATAGGCTTGAGTAATCCTTCAAATCATCTATCAAAAATCCTTAAAAGCAATTGGAGAGGAGGTCAATATTATTTGAGAACAATGTACTTAAAACGTGCTCAAGTCTTGATTCATTTTTTGTTTATATTTCAATCTCCTTCCTTTCCTATTCCATATTATTTATGTTAAAAATTGAACGGGGTTATACGGCACGATATGATGTATTGATTACAACAATAGAACACGAGAAACAAGAATTGAATTTGGTAGAGAAATTGGAAATCTTATTCAACTATAATAGAGAGAAATTACAATATTTTGTTTCTACACAATTCTAACTTGCAATAATAAATTAACTTGTAAAGAAAAATATACTATTTATAGAGGTACATGACAAACCTTAATAATAACTCTAAAGATAAAAACTAAGTCAAAATATATGTGGAATAAACAAAACAAGAAAATTCCAAACAGTTGCGGCTCTTGAATGCTAGGCAAATGTCAGCATTCTACAGAAAAATTCCACCCTACCGCTCAAGCGGCTTATTAAATTAAAAGGAGAGCTTTTTATTATTATCCTTATTGTATTGGATATTTTAAAAAGACTAAAAACCTAGCCTTGTTTTTAGTTTTTTTAATATAATAAGGGGTCTGGGAATTGCAAGAATTGGGGCAGGCGTGAAGCCAGCTCCGTCAATTCTATTTTCCTCATTGGACTCTATTTTCCTCGTTGGACTCTATTTTGACGTATTCAAAGCCCAATACATCAAACTGACAACCCCAGTTAGAATTTGAGTCACAAACCCAACAATCTCCATTTTGACATAAATTCGACTACAAAGAATGAATTGAACTCTTAATAAAAATCGAACTAACTTCTCCAATGAATTAAAAAATTCTCCACCTCTTCCATAATATCCAACTCGGATAAATGAATCCATGCACCGCTTTGCAAAATTACCTTGGGTTCCCAAAATCTTAAAATTTACCAAACAATGCCGAAACACATCCTGAACAGAATCAACACTAAATGCTTTTGCAAAATGCCCATTACTAGACTGAACACCTTCAAATACACTTAAAGCATGAGCAACAAAATCAACTTTCCCATATCTTTCTCCAATGGCCATGTCCTTGATAATTATATATGATGGCACTGCAAGTGATGTTGGCAAAATGACATTATCCATATTCTATTAACTCAACTGAGTTGTATTCTTTAACAGTGAGCCCAAACCAAATCCCATCGGTACTGTACCAAACTTAATATTCACCATAGTACTAAACATTTGCTGATTGTTCTTCAATGATTCTGTATGACCTTGCAAAATGTATAATTGAGACTTTTCCACCCTTCCAACACAATACAGACACCTTTGCGAACCTTCAAAGCTCCACCTCCACCTCCACCAATGTCGAACGTGATCTAGTATTCTAAATGTCTCATCCAACAACTTAAGTCTAACTCTACTAATACCAGCTATTCGACAAAGTGCATTTGTTGTCGATGACCATGACACCTTTTGAACATGTTTAATCTGTTGCAAACAAATCCTAATTAAGACACATGAAAAGCACTAACTAAATCCATAATCCAATCATCATCAGGTTTAGATTCGCCATTAGAAATAGCCAAAAGATCTCCATTGCTCAAATGGTCCTCTGCGATATCAGCTTCACCTAAAATATTTGATTGTCTTCCCTTTTGATTTGTAACCAACTTATTTTTATTTTGCAACTTGTTGCAATCCCTCTTGATGTGTCCCTTCTTCTTGCAATAAAAATAAACTTGATTACTGAAATTAGGTCTAGACACACCCTTTCCATGACCACATAGCTGCATTTTTCTCCTTCAAAACATTCTGAAATAATATTATTCAAAAGATGAAGATGAATTTGTGAAAGTGCCTTCTAATATTTTCATTGTTTCTTATTCGCGTCCAAGTTGTAAGCATCTTGTCAAATCTCAGCAATGCATCATCCAAATCCTTTGAGTGAGTACTGCTTGCATCTCTACCTGCCACAACGAGAATCTAGTATTGTAATCCAAAAGAGAAACGTCACACTTCATAGTTACCATCAAGAACAAAAAATATCGAACAAATCAAACCAAAGTTCTGATACCACTTGTTAGAAACCAAATAGTATTATGTCCCTACACAATTCTAACTTGCAGTAATAAATCAACTTGTAAATAAGAGTACTATTAATAAGGGTACATGTCAAACTCTAAAAATAGTCCTAAATATGGAAATTACTCAAAAAAAGTGAGAAATAAACAAAATAAGGAAAATCCTGAACAATAGCGGTGCTCGAGCGCTAGGTAAGCATTAGCATTCTGCTCAAAAAATTCGCCCTACCTCTAGAGCGGTAGACACGTGTTCACTAAAATTATATATTGTAAGTGCATGGGTCGTGTTTAATTAACAAAGTGGACCTTTTGAGTCTGGGTTGTCGATTTTTCGAGAAATGTTTACTTTTAATTACACAACTTTAAGCAATTTAGTTTTAAAAATAAAAATAAACCCACAATAAAATTTGATTTTGGAATTTAAGAAAAATTAACTAAAAATTTACAAAATAAGAAAATATAAACACGTGGAAATTTTGGAGGATGAATGTGGTTGAGATTCATGTTTTCGCTTAATCGTCACCTAATTAATTTCTTTACTAGCCAATTAATAAATTACTTGTTCAAGATGCTAGACCCCATTTTCCAATTTTTAGTTAATTATCTCTCTCGAGCGAAATTATCCTTAATTGATTGGTTTAACTTACTATATCTCTATATCGATTAAAACCTAACAATCGCATTAAATCTTTGTGAAAATAGCTCAAATGATCACCTAGAGTTATGAGTATACTTACATCCCCTACACAAATCTAAAGTATTTACTATTTAGTCTAACACTAAACTCAATCATTTAATGGTCAAATAAATAAAAAGCATTCAACATAATAATAAATAATATGAAACTAAGCATTTTAACATTAAAAGCCAAATATTAAAATTAAATAAAACTAGGTTAACTTTTAACCATAAATCCCAACACAAATAATTTAGCTCATTTTATATATGTGATAACAAAGAAGAATATTCATACAATATATTATTAATAGAAGAAAATAGTGAAGAAGCAACAAGATTATAGATAACACCCTTGTTTGAGTAGATTTGTGAGATAATGACTAGCTCTTGATTTCGTCAAAATTTCTCCAACTCCTTGATTGATTCTTTTCTGTGTGCTCTATGATTTGCTCCAAAATACCAAGAAAAATCCAAGGAAAAAAAAAATGAAAAATAGCAAGAAGAAAAACTGTTGCCCAGCTCCCTGATTTAACACTTTAAATCCTATAAAACAATTCAAAATTTGCAACCAAAGTCCTTGAAATTACACAAAATAATTAAAACAAACCCCAAGTTTTTAAAAGTGGCTCCTAGTCGCCATGAGGCGGCGCCTAGGCACCAAGTCTTTGCCCAAAACCATAAATTGGTTTTATTTTGCAGTTAAGTCCCTTAGATAACTGCATGTTAGGTTCCTCAACTTTGATCTTGTACAGTTTGGTCATTAGATTTTGGCTTTCATTTCAATCAAGCCCTTTATACATTGCAAACCAAGGTCCTTTGACTTTTTGACTTGTTCACTTTGGTCCCCAAATTCACAATTTTGCACGAGTTTAGTCTTTTTCTCCTCATTTTTGCATTGTTATATTTCTTTAGGTGATTTTTACCTACAAAAGCAATAATTACGTAATTATGAGTAGAAATTTGCTCATTTTTATTAAATAATAAGCATATTTAGGTATTAAATAAGTGTTAAAAAATATACTTATCAACAAGCATGAAGCAGGCACTGTCAATTCTCTTCACATAATTAATCAAAATCTTAATCTTAAAATTATAAACCATAATATGATCTTAAAATTTAATAATGTTCTATAAGAATTTTTTTAATTTTAAAAGTTAAAAATGCATTGTACTTATTTTTCGAAAGAAAAGTCAAATTTTTCTTTGAGAAATCGTCAATAATGTAAGTATTTAAACCATCTGGTAGTACTCACACTTGTTGGTCCCTACATATCAGTGTATAAGTACTCTAAGACTGAGGTTGTCTTACGAAAGCCAATACTAAAGGGCTATCCTTTTTTTCCCCGCGATGCATTGCTCATAAAGTTTCTCAACATTGTATGAGCCAAATGCACCTTCCCTTTTTAAGGATTTGTAATACTTTGTCACTAATGTGACTTATAGGGTATTTTCAACTAAAATTTTGATAGATTTTAAAGTCTCTCTAAATTTAGGTGTCCTCAATTGATATTTTAATGGATTTTAATAGAATTCATTAAAAACTAGGTGTTCGCAACTTTGATTTCGATGAATTTTAATTAAATCCTTTAAAATTTAGGTATTTTCAATAATTCATGGATTTATACAAATTTCATTAATAGCGGAATTTTAAAAGATTTGAATGGATTTCAAGTTTAAAAATACATACGACAAACTCTTTTGAAATTTTATTTTTTTTAGTGAATTTCTTATTAATTTTGTTAAAATCAATTCAAATACACGATATTCATTAAAACTTCTAATCTTTTAAAAGTTTATCAAAATCTCAATTGAGGACACCATGTTCAATCTTTTATACCAAATCTCAAACTTACCAGATTTAGTTGTAGCAGCAACTTCTTTTCCCACCTAGGGTTGGACATTCACTACATAATTTTCAGTAGTTTTAAGGGTTTTAATCGCTTCTTTAGAATTCTTAGTTATTGTTGTGAAAAAACGGATGATACCAGATTAATCCAATATCAAATTATTGGATAAAATAAAAGATTAAGTCATAATATGAAATAAAGATCACAAGAACACACGAATAATGTAATTTTGCAGAGAATAGAGATTTTATTATAATATGGAGAAAAAAATACAAAGATTTTGTGTTTATATTGTTTCTAACTTCTTATTAAATCGTAATAAAGAATAGACTATATATAGGGAACAAGTAGGGAACGTTCAAACCTTCATATTAGAATTGTAGTTAAAGTAGAATGTAAAAAGAGAGTCCAAAACATAATAGAACAGAAAAAATCGAACAGGGACGAAAATAGATAGGTGGCAACTTGGCACCTAGCATTGCGCTGTGCGCGGGGCCAAAAATTGCGTTGGCACCATGGCGCCTATTTTCAGGTCATTTACTTCAAAATCTTGATTTTCTTCATCTCTATGTTTTTTCAAGTCCAATATAAATTCCAACTCTCAATGGGCTTTCAAGTAGAATTTTAATTAGAATTTGACAAGTAAACTTGAATAGTAATAACATTTTAAATAGAACTCTCAATTATCTTCAACAAAGAATTAGGGTCATACCCAAATTTTAACAGTTTTTATATTGACACGAATTTCACTACAATGAACAAAACTTCATGGAAAAACTCTTCACCTAGAGATAAATTAACCGTAGGGAATAAATTTAAACTCTTCAATGAAAAAGCACAAATGAACTTCTCCATAAAAAAATTTCTAACTGAAAATATTCTCCACATCTACTACTCCAATTAGGGATAAAAGTGATCTAATAACCATCAAACAAGGCTGCAACAAGTCCTGTAACAAAATCACAACTGAATGCATCAAAATAATTATCTTGGCTAGAATCATGGAATTTTATGACAAAAATGGGTCAATATTTAGCAATTGAATACGATGACACCGTCGATAATGATGGCAAAACGGATTTACCCATATCTTCGAAATTCAATTGAGATGTATTCTTAAAAGAAGAACCTAAATTAGACTCCAATAGTACAGAAGCCAACTTTAAATCCACCCGAGTTCTTAAAATATGCTGATTACTCGAAAATTCTATATCACCCTACAAAATATATAAATGAGATTTTCTATATCTTATCAGTACAACACGAGCTCCTTTGCTAACTTTCAAAACTCCACCTTCAACAATGTAATGTACCATTTTGAATTAAGAGTAGTTAAGGAGATAAGATTTTTTTCAATTCTAGAACGTTTCTCACTACATCAAGTGTTCTAACAATTCCATCAAATGTCTTTATTCTGACCCGACCAATACCAGCTATCCAATAAGGTATGTTATTACCGTCATCATGAGACATTGTAAAACTTCTTCATATGTTGAAAACAATTTTCGATTAGATGACATATGAAAAGTGCACGATGCATCAAAAATCCAAGCCTCATCAGGTTTGGAGTTATAGTCCAATATAAGTAGAAGCTCTTTATCACTGTTAGAATTTGACTTGCCCTTGAATGAACACCATCAACAATGAGGCCATCTCCATGACCCTCAGATATAACAAGATACTTCATCTTCTCATTTGAATATAGAGTATCATAGACTTCTTCGATGGTAAATGTTATGACTTGTTATAAGGTACCGCCATATGGCCATCTTATTTAAGCTATAGGCCGAATCGCTGAGCCTCCATCTACGAAAGACGAGGCCCATGTAATTCCGAGGCCAATTACCTCCATGTATGTTCAGCTAGTGGCAGCCTACGTGAAGAATTAATTGTAGAATGATTGATGTGACATTTGTAAAAAGTGTATTTGTGTCTTGTCTTGTCAATAGGGATTGCTGTGAAAAGCTAGGAATGGACGCCTCAACCAAAGAGATGAGGCCACTTGTAGTTTGATCCAAGGGTCACCGATTCATTTGTAATACTATAAATACCCCCACCATGTGAAATGTAAATGTTAATGCAAATTTACATACAAAGAACAATATTATTTGCTCCCCAAATATACTTTATACTACAAATCTTGCCCTTAAAGATTGTTGATTATTGTACAATCTTATTTCGTAAATTCTGTTGGAATCCGAACGAAAATGTCTCGTGTCGTTTAGCTTCTCCCACGTCCAATTTTGGAATGATCGTAACCGTTGATCGGCATTTATGTGTTGGATCGAGCTTGCGCATGCACGAGTGAGTCCGACATCTGTTGGCAGTATTTTTTGAGGTCAACAGATTGGTAAAGGAAACATGAAGAGGAGAGACTAAGAGATGGACAACGAAGAGGCTATCACTCCCGGGCAAACAACGCTCCCATCCACGAGATTGACACAATCTTTGGAGGTCTTTATGTTGGTGGAGAAAGAAGGAACTCCCAAAGGAATTATGCCCGGGAGGGAAAGGGCCTTCCATTAACCACCTATATAGTGGACAACAGTTCCCGAAGAAGTCGATCAATTCCCATCGTGTTTACACATAAAGATTCGAAAGGTGACCCCCATTGCGACACCTTTGTTGTAAGGGCCGTGGTGGCTCGAAATGGGATGAAACGAATGTTGGTGGATAGTGGCAGTTCTGTTAATATCCTTTTTGGAACCACATTTGATAAAATAATTTTGGACCACGAGTTGAATCCCATAACCACCCCACTATACGGTTTTACTGGAGATAGCATAATCTCGAGGGGCAAGATTACACTTGTTGTGGAGATGGGAGAACCTCCATTATCAACATTGAACTTCATGGAATTTCTGATAGTCGATAGCAGGTCTCCCTACCACGAGGTATTAGGGAGGTCTGCATTGAAAGATATTGGAGCCGTCACTTCCATCCACCACTTATGCATGAAATTCCCAACTGACATGGGGTGACAAAGGTAAAAGGTGACCAAAGAGGGACCTGGGAATGTTACCTAAACTTCGTCATGAAGGCTGAGCTTAGGGATATTAACATGGTGACCGGTACGTCAACACAGATGTTCCCAAGGAAATGCTTAAATTCGATGAGATTGACCTCCCACATTATCGAAACTGAGTCTCAAACAACCTCTATGGATGAGCTAAAAGGCTTCCCCATAGACCCATTGGACCCCACCAAGCTGCTACAGGTAGGTCAAGGCTTGGCCTCAGAGTTAAAGGAAAAACTCAAGAAATTTTTGTGTGATAATCGGGATGTCTTTGCTTGGAGGCATGAGGATATGGTAGGAATCGACCCCGGGGTCAGTTGCCATCATTTGAAAATTGATCCTAAGGTTGCCCCGCACAGGCAGAAAAGAAGAGCTTTGAATTTGAAACGATGGAAGGCCTTAAAGGAAGAGGTACAAAAGTTAATCAAGAATGGCTTCATTAGGGAAGCCCTTTACCCGAAGTGGGTCTCCAATCCAGTATTAATGAAGAAGCATAACGGTAAGTGGAGAGTATGTATAGACTTTTTTGACCTTAACAAAGATTGTCCTCAAGACAGTTTCCATTCCTGAAGATAGATCAGCTGGTAGATTCCACTACTGGACATGAGTCCCAGAGATTCATGGACGCCTATTCGACTATAAACAGATCCCTATGTACCCATGTGATGAAGAGCACGCCTCTTTCATCATGGATATGGGGGCTCTATTGGTACCAGATGATGCCATTTGGGTTAAAGAATGCTGGAGCCACCTACCAAAGGGTTGTGAATAAAATGTTCGCCAACTTACTCGGCAACACAATGGAGGTCTACGTAGATGACACGCTTGTCAAAAGTGTGAAGGCAAGTGACCACATAACCCACCTTGATGGAGCTTTTCAAATCTTACGAATGTTCCGCATGAAACTGAACCCCCTCAAGTGTGCATTTGGGGTCGCATCAGGCAAGTTCCTAGGGTACATGGTTAAACAAAGGGGTATAGAAGAAAATCCTGAGAAAATACGAGCATTAATTGAGATGAGGTCCCCCATAAACCGAAGAAAGTGCAAAGCTTAACTGGTCGAGTGGCCGCTTTGAGTCCTTTTATCTCGAAGGCAACCGATAAATGCCTTCCTTTCTTTAAGATTTTGAAATGGGGAAAAAATTCCAATAGACAGAGGAGTGTGAAGAGGCCTTCCAAGGGCTAAAAAAGCACCTAGAGCATGCCCCCTCCTCTCGAAGCCCAAGCTAGGAGAAGCACTACAACTCTACTTAGCTGTCTCCAATAAGTATAGTGCTAGATAGGAAAGAAGGTATAGCCTAACTAACGGTTTATTATATTAGCAAGGTACTGTTAGCACCAGAAACTCGATACCCGAACATGGAAAAGTTGCATTGGCATTAATCACCGCTTCAAGAAAGTTGACGCCCTATTTCCAAGCCCAGTCAATACATGTGTTAACCAATTTCTCGCTTAGGCAAGTATTACAAAAGCCTGATGCTTCATAGAGATTGTTGAAATGGGCCATGGAATTGAGTGAATTTGAAATCCTCTTTAAAGTAAGAACAGCCATTAAAGGCCAGCCTTAGTAGACTTCGTGGAAAAATTCACCAATGTTCCTAGCACGGATGAAATGATGGAGCCTTTCGAGTCTTCCATGTGGAACCTATTTGTAGACGGCTCAGTTGGAGAGGCAAGCTCAAGTGCAGGCGTAGTGCTAGTGAGCCCCAAAGGTCACAAGTTGAATAGCACCGTGCGGTTTGGGTTTAAGGCCACAAACAATGTGGCTGAATATGAGCCCTACTTGCCGACCTGAGGCTAGCTAAGGAAATGCAAGTAAAAAGGCTATACATCAATAGCGATTCCTAACTTATTGTAGGACAAGTGAATGGAAACTTCGTGGCCATGGATAAGGCAATGGCAGTCTACCTCAAATTGGTGATGAGTCTGCTCTCTTCTTTTGAGAGATTTGAATTAACTCAGATCCCAAGCCTCAAAAATACCAACGCTGATGCTTTGTCCAAGCTGGCTAGTAGCAAAGATTCTGAATTGTTGACAGTGGTACCAATCGAGCACCTCTTGAGGCCATCTACCTCAGCGAAGGTAGTGATGTGGGTAGAAGACACCAACTTGGATGTAGCCCTTCATATCCTATCTTAAAGATCAGACTTTGCTGAGTGATAAGGAAGAAACCTACAAGCTAAGGAGGAGGTCCGCATATTTTATACTAGTGGATGACATTCTCTATAAACACGGATTCTCTTAACCTCTTCTTCAATGTATGGGAGGGGAGGAAACCACCTATGTACTCCACGAGATCCATGAAGACGTTTATGGTAACTACTCGGGAGGACTAGCTTTAGCAAGATAAGCACTAAGGCAAGGGTACTATTGACCCACCTTGAAAAAAGACGCCATTCAATTTGATCGAAAATGCTATAAATGTCAACGCTTCTAAAATGCCCAAAGACAACCCTCCCAGGGGTTAGTTGCAGTGTCCAACCCTTGGCCTTTCAGCAAGTAGGGCATAGATCTCATTGGCCCTTTACCCAAGGGCAGAGGAAGCGCTATTTCCGCCATTGTTACAAATGATTATTTCATAAAGTGGGTAGAGGCCGAACCTCTGGCAAAGATTACGGAAGCTAACACGTCCAAGTTTTTGTAGAAAAACATCATATGCCAGTTTGGGATTTCCCACTCTATTGTCTCAGATAATGGAAGGCAGTTTGATAATAAAAAGGTACGAGACCTGTGTGAAGAGTTAGGAATTATGAAGCATTTCTCTACCCCTCATCACTCCCAAGCTAATGGGAAAATCGAGGTTTTGAATAAGACTATAAAACACACTTTAAAGAAGAAACTTGACGGCCAAAGGAGCTTGGGTGGATGAGTTGCCACAAGTACTGTGGGCTATCCGAACTACAAGTAGAACTCCAACTTGTGAGACTCCTTTCTAAATGACCTACGTTGCCGAGGCTATGAGCCCGATAGAGGTGGGGCTACCCTCTCCCTGAAGGCTACACTTCAGCAAGATATGTAATGATGAACTCAAGAGGTGTGAACTTGATTTCCTTAAAGAAAAAAGGATGACTCCTAATTGAGATTGGCTGCATATCAAAGGAAGATGACCCGATATTATAATGCTAAAGTAAAGAAGAGGTCATTTCGGATAATTTGACTTGGTGCTTCGAAGGGTATTTTTATCTTCCAAGGAATCAGGGATAGGCACCTTGGGGCTAAACTGGGAGGGGCCCTATCGCATTAAAAGAGAAATCTGACCTGGTACCTACTGGATCAAAGACATGGATGGAAAGATTCAACCTCATCCATTGAATGTCGAGCATCTACGAATGTATTACCAATAAATGTAACTCATCACTGGAAGTTTTTCCCAACCTTTATATATAAATAAAATCTTTGTTTCAAGAAAGTTATGAAGTGTGTGTGCCTCGGAGGAGAGGATCCAGTCCCTAAAGGGACCACCTCGTCTAAACTCTGAGGCGTACATCACATGCCTCCCTTTGACGAGGCTGAATGTCAAGGAGAAAGCCTTTGTATGCATGAAATATTCACCATGTAAGGAAGCGTGGACGCCTCGAATGAGAGGATCCAGTCCCTAAAGGCACCACCTCATCTGAATTTCGAGGTTTACATCACATGCCTCATTTTGACGAGGCTAAACGTCAATGGAGAAGCCTTTACATGGATGAACCATCCACCATGTAAAGAAGCATGGGCTCCTCGGAGGAGAGGATCTAGTCCCTAAAGGGACCACTTCGTCTGACCTCCGAGGCATACATCACATGCCTCCCTTTGACGAGGCTGAACGTCAAAGGAGAAGCCTTTGCATGGCTGAAAATTAAAATCCCTTTGAAGCTTTTGAGTTATTTGACAATGTCAATTTATTTGAAGTCCAAACTTCAATCAAAGTGAGTAATAATTTGTTCATTCAAAGTATAGTCTTAAAGCCTACCTAGTCCTAGGTAAACTTGTCAATATAAAATCCAATCCAGTTCCAGTCCAGTTAGTTCAGCATATTCCAGTTCAGTTAATTTGTTTGCAAACAAAAATAAGTACAAAATTTTTTTCATTAATTAGAATAACAAGTATATCATGAGGCCAAAGGAATTGCAAAATTTGGTGAAGTCTAAACTATTGCTGAAGAGCTAGAGGAGCTTGTGACTCAGTGGTAGGCGCATCAGTTGCCACTTCTGGAGCTTCTTCATAAGGACCTTCAGTAGCTTCCTCTACAGGAGTCTGAGGAACATCTTCCTCAATAAATTTTGTTTTCAGTTATGAAGCACCCAGATAAGGATAAAGCTCCTTGACCCTACCTACCACTTCATTGTAAGCAAACCTCCTCCAGTATATGGCGAAGCGCTGATTCTCCTCAGTCAGATAAAAGTTGGCAATGTAATTCTTCATCCCCTCCTCACTAGCCTAACGAACCTCACCTTCTGCTATTTACATCTGGCTTATGTAATATACTACATGTTTCTCCATAAAGTTGTTTGCATCCTTGAAGTTTTCAAGTTGGAGGTTGGCTTTCTCAAGAGCCTTGGTAGCTAGCTTCTGATGGTTGTCTAAAGTTTCGACCTTCTTAGTTAAAGAAGCCATTTTGCATTAAGACTCGTATACTTATTTCTTTAAAGCCTCAATCTCAGCCAATGCAGAAGATAGCTTGGTTTCATCTTCGATCTTTTGGGCCCTTAACTCCTCGACTTCAGCCTTAACCTTCTTTACCTCGGCTTCAGCAACATTCAACTTCTCGTATGAGGCCTCATTTTTCCATTGAATGTCAGATAACACTTCTTGACACTCAAGGGCCACCTCAAATACCATCACACTTTGGCTAACCAAAGTGGTAGTAAGGTCCATCGCATAACAGGTGGACACGTAGTTCTGCCATCTCTCAGTCCAAAATTTATTAAAATTTTCTGTGGCACCTCGGACTTCAGTCGGCAACATCTCCAGAACCACTGGGACTATCTGATCATCCGTCCCATCGAGGAAGTTTCCAGACTTTCATGGGGTCCTCTCAACTTGCCCTTTCTTAGGGACCTCGAAAGCTGACACCATTCCCTTCTTAGCCTCCTTATTGGCCTTTAGAGATTGCTCTACAATAGCAGCCTTAATTGAAGATTGGAGAAGTTTTAGCTGCTGGGAATCCCCTTTTCAGAAGGGGTTGTGGTGGTCCCAAAACTTGCAGAAGACCCACTTATGTGGACGAGTTTCCTTTTCTTCTGGGGTTCTTCCACTTTTCCCTTGCCTCTATCAGAGGCCATCTGAGCCTTCTTGGGAGTATCTTCTTCTCCCCCCTATACCAGCTTTATCTTTACTGAGGTGTTCCAGCCTCGACCTCATCTGCTTAGCCTCGGAGGAAGAATACTTCAGAGCCTTTTTGCCTGTGACGGTGGTGGCCTTCAGGATAGAAGCTATATTAGTTACTGGATACTCTTTTTTGGCGAATTTATCTGGAAAAGTGAAGGAAAATGTTAGAAATTGCAAAAATGAAGATAAGCTCTTAAAAGTAGAGGACCTTCTTACCTTTGGAGGCCATCAATCCAAAGTCCAGGAAATAGCTGCTTCGGTCAATGAGGTGGACAAAGCTGCTGTACCTCGGGGATAGTTTGTAAATATCTTCAATAATGTCCCACTCAGCCTCGTGAAGTTCATAACGCGAACTGAAATCTACAAAGAGAGCAAAATAGAACCAGTACCAAGATGTTGGACATAAATAACAAGCTGAAGGGCAAGGCATTCACGGGCTTCGTAGTACTGAGTTGGTACCACGCATGCTGAGATAGTATTCCCCTTAACCAACTGCTACCTACCCTTGACCCAGAACCAGGACTCCTTCCATCCCTTGATAGAGGAAGGAAGTCCTACTACGAATGGAGCATGAGCCCCTAAGGAGTGATGTAATACCATCCCTTAGAGTCGTCTTTCACCATGACCCGAGCTTGGAAGATTGTTTGGAAGACGTGCAGAGGCATATCCTCATCTAAGGAGACCTCATTCCAAAGGAAGTAGGCCCCAACTAATTGGCTCCACCCATTAGGCAAAATCTGGCTTGGGAAAAACATGAAGTTCCTTAGTGTCGCCCTAAAGAAGGGGTGCAGAGGCAGACGCACTCATGCTTTAAGAAGGAATTCACTAATGGCCACACAGCTTAGCCTCGGAAAGCAAGCTCGTTCGTGAGCCTCGGGAACTAGCAACTCTACATAATGAGGTATGCAATACGTTTCCCTAAGCTCTGCTAGTTTAGAAGAAGTTATGGAAAATGGAATTTTGGCAGCCACCCAATCCGTCTTGTAATCTATAGGCTTCTGAGTCATACTATACCAGTCTCCCAACCTCCTGGACATAGATTCTTCCCCAAACCTAGCTACGGTGATGGCCATAGATGCCTCGACAGACATGGCAGTCGAAGGAAAAGATGAAAAATGACTGAAAATAAAACATTGAAAATCCTTTCACAAGGGAATACCTAAACAAAAAAAAGATCTAGAGACTCGCCGGAGAACAAAAGGATGCCGAAAAACTTCTAAAAGATGGAGAATGCGAGAGAATTCGAAAAATATATTGTAAAGGTAAAGTTTTAAAATGACAAAGTTTTGGCTTTTATACAAAGAGAATTTGAATCCCAGCTATTAGATCAAGACCCAATCAATCTGAGGCATTCAATCTCATGGTAAATCAAAACCGTAGAATGTCATCAATTCCTCAAATCGTATCATGAACAACACGCGCTAGCTTCAGCGTGTTAGCGTTTTCCACAGGCAATGCACGCTTATCATTAGCTATCATTACGCATTTAATATAACGACCATACATGTATTGGAAGTCGTATCGCTACAGCTACCTTGCCTAGGAAACATGTGAAACCATCAAATCGTACACACTAACATTGAAGTCAATCAAAGAAAATGAGCCTCGACAGTTCATAAATTCTCTGCCTCCAAATTCAGATATCTTCAACGTAAATGAGCCTCAGTAGTTCAGCAATTCTGCAATTCTCTGCCTCAGCTCCAAAACATATTCACCTATCTTCAAAGTGAATGAGCATCGACAGTTCAGCAATTCTATGCATCAGCTCCAAAACATATTCAGCTATTTTCAAAGTAAATGAGCCTCGTCAGTTGAGCAATTCTCTGCCTCAGCTCCAAAACATATTCAGCTATCTTCAAAGCAAACGAGCATCGACAGTTCAACAATTCACTGCCTCAGTTTCAAAACAAATTCAGATATCTTCAAAGCAAGTGAGTCAGTTCAACATTGACTATCAATTCCACGCACAATATGAATATTTATGCCTGAACTTGGGGGGACTTGCCTGATGAATTTCAAATTTTTTGGTGATACCCAAGAACAAAAACCCGTGTTGGTAATTAATAAAAGTCAACATATAACATAAATAATTACACTTGGACTTGGGGACTATTGTTATGACTTGTTATAGGGTACTGCCATGTGGCCATCTTATTTAAGTTATGGGTTGAACCGCTGAGCCTCCATCTATGAAAGATGAGGCTCATACGAAAGATGAGACCCATGTTATTTCGAGGTCAATTACCTCTGAGTCTCTTCAGCTAGTGACAGCCCACGTGAAAAATTAATTGTAGAATGATTGATGTGACGTTTGTAAAAAGTGTATTTGTATCTTGTTTTGTCTTATCAATAGGGTGTAAGAGCATTTATTGTTGTGAAAAGATAGGAATTGACGCCTCAACCGAAGAGATGAGGTCACGTGTAATTTGATCCAAGGTTCAACGATTCATTTGTAATACCATAAATACCCCCACCATGTGAAATGTAAAGGTTAATGCAAATTTACATACAAAGAACAATATTATTTGCTCCCTAAATATACTTTCTACTACAAAACTTGTCCTTAATGATTGTTGATTATTGTACAATCTTATTTCGTAAATCCTGCTGGAACCTGAACAGAAACGTCTTGTGTCTTGAGCTTCTCCCATCTCCAATTTTGGAGTGATCCTGACCGTTGATCTACATTTATGTGTTGGATCGAGCTTGTGCATGCATGAGTCAGTCTGGCATCTGTTGGCAGTAATTTTTTAGGTCAACAGTAAGAGTTTAATGACTATATAAAATCCTGTCTCTAAAAAACATGTATGAGGTGGGCAATGAATATAACAAAATCAATCTCAAGTCTTCTTCATCATATTTGACCTCCAATGTCTCCAAATCAGCGACGATTTCTTTAAAATCAGGTAAATGATCCTCAAGAAATAAACCTTCTATCATACGATGAAAATATGAACCTTACTTCAGATACAATATGCTAGTAAAACTTTTCGTCATGCATAATTGTTTCAATTTTAACTATAATATAGTTGCTAACTTCTCATTCAAAATATCCAGAAGAATATTATTTTAAAGGTGAAGATTATTTAAAATAGGGTCTTTCCATCCTTCCGTCGTTTCTTCTCCATAGTTCAAGTTGTGGACATCTTGTCAAATCCTAGCGTGTCATCTAAATCCATCTGAACGAGTACTGCTCGCATCTTTACCGCCACAGAGAGAATCTTGTATTGCGATCCAATAGCGAAATATCATATTTTATTGTTGCTATCACAAAAGATCAAGTTAAGAAATCAAATTGATCAAAACATCGATCTTCCCAAGAAGTTAAACACCAAAAGCGCTCTGATACCAATTTTTTTTGTGAAACGCGGAAGATGATAGTAGAGTTGTAGTTAAAGTAGAAAGCAAAAAAGAAATCCAAAATGACGTAGAACAAAAAAATCATATAAGGGCGAAAACAAACGAGTGGCAAATGGCGCCTAACATGGCGCCACGCTTTTGGGTCCTTTACTCCAAAATTTTGATTTTCTTCATCCTAGTGTCTTCTTCAAGTCTAACATAAATTCATATTCTCAATAGGCTTTCAAGTAGAACTTCATAGAATTCTCCAAGTAAACTTGAATAGGATTCAACAATACTATTCCAAATTGAGTTTTCTTAATGTGTACTGTAATTAGAAATCTCAATTATCTTTAATAAAGAATTCGGGTCGTATCCAAATTCTAAGAGTAATTGTGGTAAAGCCCCCCTTTAATCTTATATCAATGACATCCATGATACATAAGGCAATTAGATTCCTTTCTAGAACATATCTGATTTTATCTAAAGTCAGAGAAGGTTACTTGTCCTATTCCTTTGATTCTACAGTATATATTATTCACCCTCATCAATTGACCTCCATTTGTACAAACTCAAAAAACCATTCCTTGGCATGGCACATATAGAATGTACAGAATGAGTCAAGTACTCAATTTCCTTGGTTGTGTATGGTTCCAATCACATAGACTGATCCATTTGCAGCATCTTCATGCTCATATGCTAACGCAGCCCCCTCCATTTCAGAACTTTTATGGCAATCTTTTATATAAAGTGTTCCATTTTACCCAAAAAAAAAACTTTTTGACCTTAACTTATTTTTACCCTGCTCTTCTTTTTATTCTTATCTGAATATGTCTTCTTCTTTCCATTATTATCATTTTTATGGAAATTACTGTGATTGTTATTATTATTACCTTTAAAAGAACATTTACTTTTAAGAAATAAGCTTTCAGTTTTATTTGACTCTCTTTTTATATTTTGAAGTTCAATTTCTTTGTTTTCAATAGAAGTAATAATATCAATAGTAAATTCATCCCTACCATATTCCAATGCATTTTTGATATCTTTATATTTTTCACATGGTGAATTTAACGAAGCTACTAATAGTTGATCATCAAAAGTTTTTTCCTTCATAATTAGCTAATCTTCAGTAATTTTTATAGATTTATTCAAGTTTTCTTCTCAATGAAATGTGGGGTCAAACTTGAAGCTGAGAAATAACACTGATTACGCTCAAAAAATAATGTAGTAGTTGTAGTGCAGATTTAGAGTTTCATATCCACATGGAGATGGAAAATACTTAAGGGTTCCAAAAAGGGATGAGTATCGTCTTCTATGTGTAGTAAAATTTAATATTGAAAAGTAAAATTAAAATCAATAATTTAGGGCAATGATGCGTCAGAATTCTCTCAATTTGATTNACTTTCATCTCGACACTCTAATTTAATTCAAACGTAGTTCTAAAATCTAGACTTCATATGATGCATTCGCACAATTGTATTGAAATCAGATTCAAAGATCGACCATATACTTCAAGTATAAAGTAGTAATTGAATCACGCCAATAAAATAATTGAGATTAAAATTCAACAATTAATACAATTCATCGATAGAAAAAGCCTGACTGAATCTATGATTAATTTAGTAAAAGTTAAACCAATCTCAACATAGGTTCATGAAATTTAAACTTAACAAATATTTCGATTAAACAATGGAAAAAGCATGACTGAATTCATGAAAAATCTAATAAGAATTAAATCAATTTTAATTTAAATTTATCAAAATGAAAATCTAAATTCTAAAAGTATTCAACAAATAAAGACCGAATTACAAGAATAAAGGATGTAAAATCACCAAATCCAATGAGTTCCTTCATAACTTCATCAAGGGTTTTAGTTCTTCATGGAGATTCTTGAGCCAAAGAGAAAAAGAATGATGAATAATGAAGAAATAGGCATTTTGGATGGTTCTCCCCTAGTCTAGGATTTCAAAACATGTATTTATAGTTGTTTCCATAAGTGATTGACTTAAAATTGAAAACCAAAATTTTCTCCCCGTTTTGGCATGAGGCGCGTGCCTTAAGGATTTTGGTAGCCTCAGTCGAGGCTGGCTTGGTGTGAGGCGCGCGCCTCGCCTGCAGGTAAGGGCGCCTACCTTTCAATGTTTTTGAGCCATAACATTTTCGCTTGGTGTCCGATTGAGGTGATTCAAGATGCTTTGGAAAGCTAACTCAAAGGGCTACAACATTACCTTAGATAACATCTTCAAAATCAATCGTCGTCCATGTCAAAACCTGGTCTCAATATGAGACTCAAAATCAATGCAAAACCTTTCAGTTTAAAAGTTGATATGTGATAATGTCTTGGCTATGTATCATCCCTTTGACTCATTTCCTTATCCAGTTGACCTCTAACACTCTCAAATCTTCACTTCATTGCCCGTCACATCTATGAATTATTTGCAACTTGGCACTTGAACTTACGTTTTCCTCCGTTTTGGTCCTTTTTCACTTGTTTCTCCTTATTTTCGCTACATTCATTATTTTGTCCGGCAAAACATAAATTACATAAAATTAGGCTACATTTCAAAATATTAATCAACAATTTTCCATATTTTGACAATAAGATAAGTGTGTAAAAATACACTTATCAAACTCCCACAAACTTGAACTATTGTTTGTCCTCAAACAAAAGAATATAACTCAACTCTATGTACAACATGGTCTAACACCATGCCATATCTCAAGATTGGAATTCTGTAATCAAACAAATGAACAATTACAATAGTGCAATAATTGAATCGATCCTCACTTGTTACATACATAACCCGGCGTGTGTCTGTGAAAACTCATATTGACATGTTAAGATTGTGATTGGTTCAACACCTAATCCATAGTAGTTACATATATCCTTTCATCACTCAAGAGATACACACCTCCCAAACTTATTTTTTTCACTCAATTTTCTTGGGGTGCATCCTAAGTTGAATTTACTCAATTTTATCATTTCCCTCTCTTAGTTCGGATAAACATTACTTCTACAAGTTCACACTTCAACAAGTCGATATTCTTCTATATTTTTTATTGCTTTAACCCTTAAGACTAGACTAAATTACTTGCTTTTATCAAAGATATAGTTTTGTTAACTAGATGTCTGGGGCGTAATCAATGTCTTTGAGTATTTTTTTTCTTTTCGTTTTCATGTTTTCTTCAATTTTTTTTTTTGAGTATCTTTTCATTTACTTTCTATATAACTTATGTAGCGAGCTTTAAGCCGATGACTCTCAAGTCAGATGACCATATCACACCAGGTTTTAAATCACCCTCACAGGCTTAATCACTCGAGTTATACAGGCTCGAAAAGATGATTTTATTCACTCAAAGATTAGTGCAATGCTCTTTTTCTTTTAGACATCAAGTTTCTAAAACTAACCTCTAACTTAAAACTTTCACCTCGTTTTCCATCTCATTAGGTTTTAGACAATCCACACAATATTTTCATGCACGAAATCCTTACTCATCTCAATATTCCCTTGTAACAGTTCAATCATCTCCAAACTAATCTATAGTTGGATTAAGGAATAATACACTAGAAGTTACTTGGGTTTAGTTACTACGTTCAATTATCATCTACATAATGAACCGCATCACTAACTCAATATGCCAACGTAAGTATTTTGCAAAGAAAATGTCAAGTTTACATAAACAAGTTTATATTAATCTAATATTACACTATTTTAATCATTCACAACTGATACTTATTCCAATAATCACATCACATTCGGCATAGTTATTAAATCCACACAAGCATACAAAACTATGATTATAATCTAACACTAAATGATAAAAGTTAGAAATAAACGATTTTTTTGAATCCATGAAAAATCTTGTAAAAATTGCAGTAAAATGATGAATGTTCGACCCCTAAACTTAATTTTAACTCCATGATACTTATGGAAATCACATGCAATTCATAACAAAATTCAACAAATCCTCCCCCAACTAAAATTTTGCATTGTCATCAATGCATAAATATGAAAGCTAAATGAAGAGATATCACAAAAATGATGCAGTGAATCAATATAAACTTGAATGATAGGAAGCTCGGAAGTACTTAATGGACTAGTAATGCAAGGAAAATGACAAAAATTAACTAGAATATAAATGCAAAAGTAAACAACAAAAGAAAGGAACGAACTACCCGTGGGTTGCCTCCCAAGAAATGCCTTTGTTTATTGTCGTTGGCTCGACCCAATGTTTCCTCCTTTAGCCAGCATCCAACAAGCATGGTTTCAATTCTCTTTGTAGTGCACTAAGTTCCTTGGACATAATCACTGGTAATGTTCCTCCTCCTCCATCAAATACATGTGTGAGGTGACTAGAGGAAGACTTAAAATCAGGAGTATGGGCCTGTAAAACAAAATGTAAAGTCCTCTTATTAGAAACTGATAATGTAAAATAAGAACTATTACCTGACTCTTGACCCTCCATCTCAAGATGTTTATTGGTGACGACGTCCGATCTATTCGGTTCTAGAATTTCCCATGCTGGTCCAAGAAATATATTATCAGCTACCTCCTAAGTGAGTGCATCAATCATGTGGGTTTGATGACACTCGTTATCCTCCTCTAACTGCTTAGTGATATGAAAAATGTTGACTTCTAGAGTCATATTCCTAAATGATAGTTTCATAAGACCATTCCTACAATTAATTAGAGCATTAGCAGTAGCAACGAAGGTCTATCAAGAATGATAGGAATTTTAGAATTAACATTCACATCAGCTTTTACATCCAAAACCAAGAATTTAACGGGGTAGTAAAATTTATCAATCTGAACCAAGACATCCTCAATCACTCCCCTAGGTCTAATAGTGGACCTATCAGCTAATTATAGAGCTACAGATGTAGGCTTCATCTCACTCAATCCTAACGACAAGTAATAGCATAAGGCATAAGATTGACACTAGCCCCTAAATCAAGAAGAGCTTGTCCAAACTCATGATTCCCGATTATGCAAAAAATTGTAGGACAATCGGGGTCCTTATATTTTGGTGGGACTCTTTGTTCAATCACAGCGCTCGCTTGCTCAGTCAAGAAAGTGGTTTTCTTGACATGGTGTTTCCTTTTGACAATGCATAAGTCCTTAAGGATTTTAGCATAAGTAAGAACCTGTGAAATCACATGCAAGAGAGGAATATTGTTTTTACTTGCTTTAGGTGCTCTAAAATCTCAGTATGATGACCAACAAATTTTGAGGTAGACTTAAGAACTTGTGGGAACGGTAATCTCACTGGGTTTTTCAGTATCTCCTCATTAGGGTTACTCCATTCAGGCTCACTAGACTCTTTTTCCGTTTCCCTAGGTTTGGAGATTAGTTCTATGACTTTTCCTGATCTATTGGTTATGTCATTCACTTCTCTAAGATTGTTTTCATTTGAACCCGATGTTTGTGCCATGTACTATCCTTTAGGATCTGGTTGAACTTGAGCTGTAAATTTTTCACGCTCCACTACTGCTAAGGCACTAGTTAGTTTTGATATATGATTTTTAATTTCCTTATTTT
>CAIGRB010103755.1:13603-29911 GCA_903798255.1 Fraxinus quadrangulata | reverse complement strand
TCAACAGAGGCATGTTAGAAGTTGTACTACAATTACAATGCAATAACCATGGTCGGTAAGTAAAACAATGGAAGACTAATTGCTTGACTGTTCTCAATTCTCAAACTGAAATCTTTATCAGAAACTATCCGATAGAGAAACCTTTCTTTATGAATAGTACGATTTACAAGAAACGAAACGCTTCCAAATGGTACAAGCACAAAAGTAAATTGAAAACTTAACGAGAAAAAAATAAAGGAATGAAATTATATAATTCTCTGTTCAAGAGTTGTTTGATAAGATCTTTTCTTCTATACTCTCTTTTCTCTTTTATACATCATGGATTGTAGGATGAACCGTTTCAATAAACCGTCCGTCACTTTAAATAACAATAAGACATTATCCTCGTCCAAATCTTGAGCGTCTCGCAGGTGAGCGACAAGGGTTTTCCTTTACTTGGGCGTCTTGCAGGCTTGAGCGACAACGGACCTCCACTACTTGGACGTATATCATGCTTGAGCGATGATGGGCTTCCATTACATAACTCTGTCTTGGGCTTCCACATGGTCTTGTTTGGATCCATCTTTCGAATTCCCTAGCTGGGCTTCACTCTTTGGGCCATTTATATTTGTATGTCAACACATGTAGATTTAGTTCAAAATCCCTAATTCACCCTAAATCCTTAATAGAGATACCTCATAAGTTCACTGTCCCAGAGAGGAAGTGAAATCACGGATTCATAGGGTTCTTAATAATTCACTGTTCATAATTCAGAAAAAATATATTCAAACAGCTTAACGTCTTGAGATGCAAAGCCAACTAACTAATGAAACCAGTGCATTTTTTTTGTTGGTGGAGGGATTAACTTATTCTGAAAATATAACTCAAAAACTATGTAGTTGTCTCTCACTTAATGGATTAAAAGCTACTCATTTTCGTCCCATTGTAAGCAGGATATCAAACATAATTCTTCACAACCCATAGCTAAAACGATTAACATACATACTCACTCTTAAAGAGAATTAAAATTCAAAAATTTTAGGGCTGCCCATTTCGTCAAACAACTAATAAATCAAAAAGGAGCAAAAAAACAACACACACTTGTATATTCAAATCACATTTAAAATCCAAAAACAAAAAACGAAGATTAGACTGCGTACACGAGATTAAAGATGATGTTTTTTGGCAGTGGAGTGGGTGACTGCCTGGGCAGCAATATCGCCAAATCCCCATACTAATGCTGAGCTAATTACATGATGAACTGAGAAGCAATTCTGATACCATTTCCACAGCCTAATCATATCATTAATTGCTAAATTACTATCAATTTGAAAGGAGGGAATGAGAAAATTATTAGTTTTCTTGCTGTAAGGCTGATTTTCCGATGCATTCACTGTGAAACAGCAAATATATGAATTTTCATAACACTTTCTGGTTGGGAAATTGGAATTCAGATTCGTGCTCGTAACACTCGGTATTTCAAAATACATTATTTTATAACTCATTTTCAATCGCACATTTTTTAATAAAATAATATTTTACATTATATCAAACAAAATTTCTTATTTTTTAACCACATATTTCTCGTCATATCGCTATTTAAAATACATCATTTTCTCGATAATATTCATCATACACAAATAACTAATAATTTGATTGATTATATATTTTATTATATTTTGAAATTTGATTAACTGAAAGTATAATTACAATATTTCGTAGCAAGTGTATAATAATATTTATTAAAATTTAAAGTACTCAACGTAGATTGAACAAAGCATTTATTTATTATTTTATTTTTTTGTATCATGCTAAAGCAACATAATGATTGACATAATTCTTAACATAATATAAAATTCACATCAAATCATCTGTTGTCAACTAAGATTATATCGCTGCATCTATTACAATTTTTTTTTTTTTTTTTTTGTCAAAGTAGCAAAATCATTTTTTATATATATATAAAGGGACATCAAATCATTTTTTTTTTAAAGTAATGTCTTATTTTCCAATTGTAGATGGAATTATGCAATGAGGCTACTGCAACAACTTGCCAAGAACAGCCTCAGATCATACACTCAAGACTAAAAGACTCTCTGGAGTACCCTCTTCAACAATTATATGTAAAAAGATGAAGAAAGATCGGAAGTTGAAGGAAACTGAGGAATCACTTAGAACAGTTATGTATTTGAGCTGTTGGGTCCTAATTGAATTGAATCCCCATACCCCTATTTCTTTGTATATAGAGAACTAAATATTTGCTCAACTTAAGGATGTTTACAATTATGAAGAAAAACCTTCAAGAGTCGTACTGAGCTTCTTCAATGTGTTCTACAGTACATTGAATGTGTTTCACGGTCTTTTGTTAGTTTCACTACACATATAAACGTGGACACGTAAATTTCCAAAGTTGTTAAGTGTATGAAGTGCGCTTTTAATTTATGTCGTTGTTTTCCATCTCCAGCAAGATCTTGCAAAGTAGCAAATAATACATAAAAAATACAAAACAATATAGTAAGCGACAAAAGTGTGTCTTACATGGGCAAACACCGTCAAGAAGACTCAGGAGGCAGTCCAGAGTGTCGCTCGAAACAGAAAGTGACGATGAAGACTTGCTCGTCGCGTTAAATGGGTGTAGTTTGCTTGGATTGCTTGGTGAAAGACTCGTGGAAGAGGGGGATTCGGGGTTTACGGTGAGGCCAGAGGTGCGGCGCCGATTGGTTAGCCACTAATGGAGATGATAGGTGAGAAAATGGGTGTAGCCGTTGGTTGGAAGAGTGTGGTCAAAGAGGTGAACTGAATAATTTGGGGGAAAATGTGGTAATTGAATAATTTGGCGGAATTTTGGTACACGGTTCCCGCTTTAATTCACCCAGTTTTTGTTTTGTTTTTTTCTTTTCTTTTCTTTTCTCGGCTGCCACCTCACCATTTTCAAATTTTCTGTAACATTTTCTGTAAACCCAACTTAATTCATCTAGAAGACTAGAAATGGATTGTTGTCGCTTCTTGATCACGAAGCTCAAAATTGAGATATTCCGTACATTAAAAAGTGAGAATACTTGGGGGAAATACGAAATGGATATATGATTATTTTGGAAAGTCCTCTAAACTCTACTAATCCTTTCTTTCTTACGTAATAGTCGGAGTGGCTTTTGTTAGACCTCATAAATAATTTTGCATTCATTGTCATTCTTCTCGTGTAGCAAAGAGAGAGAGAGAATTAACAGAAAAGAATATAGGGTTAATTGCCAATTCGCCACAATGTTAACGATGTTAAAGTTTGTACATGTAGCAAGATTGTTTCAATAAGGTTTATTCCCCGTGTACAGAAAGAATTTCACCAGAATACTCACAATGAGTGGGTCCCACCATGTATTTAAAAAAAATGTGCAGGCCCCACCGTGTGTGAGTATTCTGTTGTGCTTTTGTACATGAAGTGCGGTTGTTTCAATAATGATCATTGAAGTTTTAAGTAGTTATGTCAATAGTTACTAAAATTATTAATGGTTACAGATTAAAAATTTAGCCCCCGTTTAACTTTCATTATTTGAGATTATAATTTTTTGAATAATATTTTTTTTAAGAATGTATAACTAAAAAAGAAGAAAATGTTTTGAATTTATATGTAATATTATTTTATTGAAGAATATGTAGTTAACAAAAAAAGAGAAAAAAAAAATAAATTATAATTTTAATGAGAGTCAAACGGGTTATATCATACGCTATTTACGTTAAGTCAACAAAATCCATTGTTAAAAGTAAGCGTGAGTTATGTTAGGATTTAATCGCACAAATTTGACAAAAATTAAAGCATCATTATGTTTTCTCATCTGACCATGCATAATCCTCATTCCTAATACCCCAAGTCTTTTTGTTTGTCAATAGTAAACAACGTCATTCGATGATATATTGGCATTTAACGGCACCATATAGAATTTAACGTGAATTTCTTTAATCGCATGATCCATTAGTGCAACGTTTAGAAATATGAGCAACTGTTACAATGAAAAATAACTTTAATGACAATTAGTATGACCATTGACATAATTCCAAAAATAAAAAAATAAAATAAAAATAAATAAATAAAACTACATTATAAATTTAATTAGACGTTTGTCCAATTAAGCCCTTGTTTGACATCCTTTTTTTTTTATTCTCTTTCTCATTTTTTTTTTCTCTTTCTTCATTTCAATCACACATTTTATCAATAAAATAATATTACACATATTTTTCTCATTCTCTCTCATTTTTTTCACTTTCTTTATTTCAACCACACATTCTATCAATAAAATAATATTACACATAAACCCAAAAATTCTCCTTACTTTTTAACCACACATTCTTCCATCAATCACTATTTCAAATCAAATTCTTCTCCAAAATGGATGTCAAACACTCCCTAAATTTTAAAGTAGTCTCTCTCTTCACCTCCATTCCTAGTTTCAATCTACTTAATTTGCAAAATGTATTACAACTATAAATTATGTGGCATGCACGTGATGTGACGGAGGGGGTTTCATATGTGCCAGCGTGGTATCGACTCTCATTACGCCTTTATCTCAACTATATTTCAGTTGCATTTACGCCTCTACCTCAACTATATTTTAGTTGTATTTATTTTCAGAGAGCTCACTATGTTTCTACTTTAACTATATCTCAGCCACATCTATCTTTAGAAAGCTTATCACACCTCAACAACAACTGCACCCCAATCAAAGGTTCCTTGCCAGTTAACTATTCTCCTAAGCGGACCCTCTTAGTTGAACTAGAATTATCGTAAGTGCACCCACTTAGTCAAGCTTATATTCTCTTAAGTACATCAGCTTAGTCGAGCAACTATTCATGATCTCATGGATGAACTATCCACCATGAAAGAAGCCATTGACGAGATGCGTGACGCCCCCGATGGGGTTACCTCTTTCAACGATGTTCACTTCGATCGGTGAGCATGAGTCATCTATGATTCCATCGAAGATAATGCTCTCCGTGAATGAACCATCCACCATGGAGAAAGCCCTTGACGAGATGGGTGACACCTCCCACGGGGTCACCTTTTCCACAGATGTCAACTTCGATCAGTAAGGTGCGTGACAACCTACATGGGTCACCTTTGATTCCATTGAAGATGATGTTTTCTATAGATGAACCATTCACCATGGACGAAGCCCTTACGAGGTGTGAGACACCCTCCACAGGGTCACCTCTTCGAAGGATGTCTACTTCTATCGGTAAGGCGCGAACACCCCACATGGGTTACCTTTGATTCCATCGAAGATAATGATCGCCATGGATGAACCATCTACTATAGAGTAAGCCCTTAATGAGGTATGTGACACCCCCTATGGGGTCACTTCTTCCAAGGATGTTCTCGTAGATCGATGAGGAGCGGATACCCCGCATGGGTCGCCTTTGATCAAAGATGATACTCTCCATGGATGAATCATCTAACATGAAAGAAGCCCTTGACGAGGTGCTTGACAACCCTCCCCCCCTCACCCGGGGTCATCTCTTCCAAGAATGTACACTTCGATTGGCGAGGCCCTTAACACCTCCACAAGGGTCGCCTCTGATTCATCAAAGATGATACTATCCATAGATGAACTATCCACCATAAAGGAACCTTGACGAGGCATGTCAGCCCCATACAAAGATGTCAGCTTTATCACAGCTATTTATGTTTAGAGTATCGCCTCTGCTAATTATGTTTAGAACATCACCTCTGCTGCTTATATATTCAGAGTCAGCACCTGCATTGGTATCAGTATAACTGCTTTTATCTTACATTAGCTTCATTACAGTGGCTTATATTTCAATTCTAACCCGCATATAAATATTCGACTCAGACTTGGGAGACTATTATGATACTAGTATCATTATATTATTACTGCTAGCATATGCATTATATTATTGCTGCCATTATGCTTGCCACATCATGACAGCCAGTACGTATGCCACATTATCTATATTTTCATTTCATTATCAACAACATATCATCTGCTATGATACATGATAGGCTCTCTGCATATTCTATCTTGGAGAAATTTAATTTGCTATTGTTCATGCTGTCATCATTATTATTTGGAAGGATCGAATGGACCTCGATTTATTTCATATATGTGCGGTCCATATATTATGTTGTATTACAGGTTAATGGTCCATATTACATAGGAGATGCTGTCGAAATTTTGACAAATTATATGCGATATCTATTTTCTAGGCAATTTGTAAGTCCTTACCTATTCAGACTCGCACAGATATTGTTGAGACAGTTCGTAAGTTCTCATATATTGAAGCGGCTTATATTCTCAAGGCAATTCTTAAGTCCTCTCATATTTGAGATTGATGAATATTTTCGAGATAGTTCGTAATTCATTTCTTATTGAAGCTATTCATGTTTCTGAAGTAATATGTAAGACCTCGCCTACTTCACAGCTTGTATTTCAAAGTCCGACATGTATATACATGTATGACTCATACTTGGGGGACAATTGCTACAATTATAAATTACGTAGCATGCGCGGACGGGGTCCCATATATGCCGACGTGGTATCGACTATTTAGTTTGATTCGACCTATTTGATTAACTTTGTATTGAGCTTGGAACTCGGCCCATTAATCCACTCGACTCATTTTCATTTCTTTATATATATGAGGGTTCATTTACACAAAAGGTACGTTCATTCTAACCGTAGTCAAATCTCGTCTCTTGCACTCATTTTATCTTTTTTCGACTGTTAACTTAATTGTCGGAGTGCAAATAATCACCGATTTTTTGTCGATCGACGACATTTGCCTTCTAACGAGGTGTTTAGTGTGCAGATGATGTCTACGTAGATAAGACATGATCGAGATTCTATTAGCACATTTTTTTGAAGTCAACAAAATGTATTAAAATTTTCAATCAATTTTATTTATACACCTACATATTTTAAGGTGGGATCGATATAAAAAGAATGATAATATTATTATTAAGTTGCTATGAAAAGAAAGAACATAATATAGAGAAATTAATAGAGTTATGTGTGTTTTATTGAGAAGCAAAATGACATATTGATAAGGGAGAATTAGGGATACAAGTGTAATAATTACTAGGACTATTGGAGTATAATTGTCATTCAATAATAAACTTATTATTTACAGCACTACCCCATAAATAACACACTACAAAATATTTGTCTTGTTAAAGCTTTGTTTAATAAAAATTCAATAGGACAAAAAATCAAAACGAAGAAAAAATATTACAATTATTTTGAAATATTAAAAATAAATGCTGCCACATTAAAACTTTGTTAAGAAAATTCAGAAAAGATAAAATTTAAGTGAAGGAAAAAAAGTACAGCTACACCCCGTGACGTTGATTACTGAAAATATTTGAGTCGATACATTTCAATCTCGTGAATCAATTTCTTAAATTTAGATGTTGACGTGCTTTAGTGAATAAATTAACCACATTGTTACTTGAGCGAACTTGTTGCATATCGATGTTGTCATTCTTTTGAAACTCGTGTACATAAAAACATTATTTTGTTCCCATAATTTATGAGATAACACGTAATTTATTGAAATCCCATTATTTTTTGATATTTATAGTTTTTCAATAACCATATTTTCAATATTTAATTGATCAATCTTTTCTAATGGTATTTCTTCCGTAGTTTTCGTTGATTTTTCTCTTGTACTTTCCTTTTTTTAGGTACAAAATCTTTTAAACTAATTAGTCGATCATGCTTCTGACATATATGAGATCCATTTGTTATAACAAATTGTCCTACGTGACCGTCAATTTTTGTTGGAATATTTTCTGTTGAATATATGACTTTATCACTTTTCTTGTGTCAACAAATATATCAGGTAATTAATTTGCAATTCTTTGCAAATAAATGATTTTTTCAACTTCTTGCTCACATTGATTGCTACAGGAATCAAAGTGGGATAGAGTTGTTTTATTTCATGAAATTTTACCTTATTTTTCAGGATATAGTTTTATCCCTCACAAAGTTTAGAAAGTCATTTCATCAAAATAACAATTTACAAAATGTATAGTAAATAAATTACTAGTTAAAAGTTCAAGATATCTAATAATAGATGGTGAATTAAACCAAAATAAATCACAAGTCTTCGTTGATGACCCATTTTAGTAAGTTTTGAGGGGAAATAGAGACTTGGACAGCATAATCTAAAACACGTAAGTAAGAAATATTGAGTTTGTGACTAAATGCAGGTTACAAAGATGAATATTAATAATAAACAGTTGATCTTATAAAAACTAATAATGCAGCATGTAATATGGCATGACTCTAAACAGAAGTTAGAAGTTTTGTTTTCATAAGTAATGGTCTAGTAATAAATTGTAGAGTTTGATAAACGACTTCGCTAAAACATTTTTGTGTATGGACATATGCAACTCAATGTCCGATAATAGTCCCAATTGAAATACAATAATCATCGAATGCTTGTGATCTAAAATCACCAGCATTATCAAGACAAATTGTTTTGATTAAGTAATCGAAAAATTGAGATCGTAATTTTATAATTTGAGCAAGTAGTCTAACGAAGCAATATTCTTAGTGAAAAGTAAGCAGACATGGGACTATCTGGTAGAAGAATCGATTAATATTATAAAATAATGAAATGGTCCACGTGGTGGATGTATGGCCTACATATATTTCCATGAATTCTTTTCAAGAAACTTAAAAATTCAATATTGACCTTTGTAGTTGAAAGTGTAATGATTATTTGTCTTGTGAACAAGCAATACATGAATAATTATTAGGTAAAAAAATCTTTTGGTTCCTTAAAGAATGTTCATGAGAGTTATTAATTATTCGATATATCATTATAACTCCTAAGTGTCCTAGTCGATCATTCCAAAATATAAAACCTTTTTGGTTAACAAAATTTGGGTTCGTGATAATATTTGATTCAACCATTTTCTTAAATGTATAATACATGCCAAATGAAAGTGTATGAAATTTTTCTTTTATTTGCTTCTGTCAAATATAAAAGAAGTTATGCAAAGATAGAATTAATACCCTAAATAGTCACTAAACTTTCTCAAAAGTTTCCAGGAGCTCACTGAACTTCAAAAGTTTCCTAATTAGTCACTGAACTTTGCAAAAAGTTCCTATGAGGTCATCGAATTTCAAAACTTCCCTAACTAGTCACTAAACTTTGCCAAAAGTTTTCAAAAAGTCACCGAACTTTGCAGATTTGGACGCCATACATAAATAGTTCAATGACCCCTTAGAAATTTTTTGCAAAGTTGAGTGATTATCTAGGAAAGTTTTGACGAAGTTCAATGACTATTTAGGCAAGTTTTGAAGTTCGGTGACCTCCTATGAACTTTTTGCAAATTTCAATGACTAATTAGGGAACTTTTGAAGTTTGGTGACCTTCTATAAACTTTTGAGAAAGTTTAATGACTATCTAGAGTATTAACCCGCAAAAATATTTAATATTATTTTCTTATATCGTCTTAATGTAATATTCATTGCAGGGGATATATTTTAAAAAAAGCAAATTTCTTCTAAATCTTCTAAAATAAAGTGCATCGCCAGTATAACATTTTATATTATTGATAAAATAATACAAACTCTTTCGAAACCTTCAACGATATTCGATGCACATAATATCGTATTAATATTATTTTCTACTAACGTTAAAAGGAGTTAAGCAATACTTTAACTAATTAGAAGTAATATAACAATATAATGTCTTAAACTTTAAGGAAATAAAAAATACTTCGAATAACTTTTAAATCTAAATAAACTACCAAGTACGCGCCGGAGATCCAAATGGACGGATTCCATCCAGATGACCGTTAGTCAATCCAAAAAGTCAAAATTGATTCAATTTTGACAAAATTATGAGGGGTAAAATGGTACTTTCAATTTTTCTAATTTTTAATAAGTTTAAAAAAATAAAAACCAAAAAAAGCACAATGCAATCACTCTCCGAATAATAAACTAATCAATATTATCGAGCACACATATCCAATCAAATGATCAACATTGTCATTTGGGTCAGCAAAAAAGTCGGAGACGTGCAATTGAGTTACATCAATTGGACTATCATAATCAGCAAAGTTCGTCTCCACTTTTCCTTTTCATTGATTATTTTTTATAGAGATCCACAAGATATTTTGCCGTACGACGAGTAGATGCCCAATACCCTTTCATTACATTTCTAAAGTAACTTTCTTCATACTTCTTTTTGGATATGTTGTTTTAGTTTACTTTATTCATTTTGAAATTGTTGTCTTGTTATTGATAGTTTTGTTGATTCGTCCATGGTTTCTCCTACATCCATGTCTACGTGTAAATCCGTGTTCACGTTCAAGTCCACATCTTTGTCTTGATAGTGGGCAATAGTACAGAACCAGTTGGATGTAACCCAAAATTTTTCATCAATAGTTCATTATTTATTCAGCTACAAGCATGCAAGATATGAGCTCTGAGTATTATTTGAAATCACACTCACGATATAGCTGCTGGAACATGAAATGTGAAAAAGGTTTTATTCAACATATCTTCATTAGTATTTTTTTTTCCATACAAACTTAGTTTTAAATATATTCTAAACAGATCAGAATTGTTCTCACTAACAATTTTAAAATCTTACAATCAAAGGTGCATCCACTCATAGTGGGCTTTGGGGAGGACTATAGTCCTCTGGCGGTCAAATTTTTCAGCTAATTTTTTTCGAAGAATCAGTTGATCCTTCACGGTGGGGCATTTAATTTTCAATTCGTCATGGAGATGATGACAAATGAAGATAAGTGTTTTTGCATGATCTTGCAGTGATTCTTTCTTATTCTTTTATTGTCTCTCCCAAACTTTTTGAAACAAGATGAATATCATCATCAAGGATCCACGACAGATAATTTTTGTCGGATATGTCAAGTGCATCATATTCAAGTTTTGTGATTGCCCTTTGATTAATTACAAAATAAAGTAAAAAAAAATATATGATTAATTTCGAATAATATGATTAAACATTATATAACTACATAATAATTAATCAAGTAGTCAATGTCACATGATTTGAGTTACATCATGTAATTTATGTGTTTTCTTTCAATAAACACTAATTAAAAATAATATATTTTTCGAAGCATATACTATTTTGGGAACACGTTGTATTTTATTATTGTTCATTCAAAAGCAATCTATCAATATTATTCTGAAATATCAATTATAATATTGTGCTATTTCAGGAGTAACAACGAATTATTATTTAAAAACATCATCATTTAGGAGTTTTGTATTATTTATAGAGTTGTGTTTTTTCGGGAGCAATAACAATTAAGAATGAATTCAATAATTGATATTTTGTTATTAAACATAAAAAACAAATGAAGAAACATTAAACTTGGCATCAAATGATAATTAATTTATAAATAAACCATAAATTGACTTGAATTCATTAATGACGTAAAAAAAAAAGATTAATGACGGAAAAGTTAGAAACCAATTGCAAAAAAAAAATTAAAAAAATTTAACGACGTGATTCATTAACGCAAACGGTACGGCTATGAATTGATGAATTGGATGAATAATTAAATATATTACTTTTGCTCAATACAGACACGATGATTGTGGATTGCACAATAATTCATGAAGTAAAGTGTGCAAAAGAAAATTTTTATGAAATGATTTGATTTGATTTGATTATACATGGAGTCATGGACCAACTAAATAAAGCATGGATTAATGTGTACAAACGAAACCCTTGTTTGGTGTCCTTAAAAATTTCAAAACATAGTTTTGAATAATAACTTTTAAAAAATGAATGATTGAAAATAATGAAAAAATAATAAATTTACGTGTAAAATAATTTATTGTGTAAATGTGTCGTTAAAAATGATCATGAAGCAAAATATTAAATTAAATTAACAGTTATCAATCAGGGACAAAAAGCAAAGAAGAAGAAGAAGCAATCTCGTTTTGATGCATATCTATCTATGTAGAAAAATTCACATATCACCAAGTTAATTTTGGTACATGTGATAAATAATTGTGCTTATAAAAAAAAAATTAAGTTTTCTTGCTGATAATGTGTTAAAAGAAAAAGAAAAAAGATAGTATAGCGTGTTTTATTGAGAACCAAAATTTTATATTTATGCTTAAGAAATCACTTGATAGTTTAAAGCATGCCTTAAGTTCTATAAGAAATTAATTGATCGAAAATGAAATGTACTTAAAAATAATTAAGTTTCGTACTTTCCCAATATTATTCATTTCCTAACTGAAAACATGATGTGTTAGTTAATAACTTTCGAGTTTCCAGTTAATAAATTCAAATCCAAATCCAAATCCAAATCTATATTAGAATGGGAGACATTCATGCTTTGCCCTGGTTGGGTGGGGATTAAAATCAACTTTTTAATAGATTTTGATAAAAATTATTTAAATATGTGATTGAAAAGTTGTGAATTCCACGAACGCATGGATAAAATTACTTGTTGATTTTTACTTGAATTAAAATTTGAATTTCGATTCCTAGACTCGAGAGAAAATATAGAGATATAAACTACCTTTGCCAAGTAAATTTTTGTGCTAATATTTCGTTTCAATGCTATCGGACAAAATTTCTCCATCACAATCAGATTTTCCAAAGATTTTCGAGGAAAAAACAAAAGAAATTCACGGTGTAAAAGGTGTTGCCATTGTCGGTGATGTGAAGAAAAAAGCAACAAATTTGATGCAGTGAAAGGAGTCGGGTGAGAATGATTGGTTTTCGACTGTTCCCTATGGAATAATTTTAGTATTTTTATTCGTAATTTGTTCTATTTTATTTCTTTGAAGGTTCCATGTAATTTTTCTTTTTTTGCTCTTACATATTAACTTGTGTGAGTGAAGTTTCTTAATTTTTTTAATTGTTTCGTATGCGATATAATATAGTGCTTTATCGTCGGATTGGAGTGTCATGTATTTGTTCGATAAACAATTCAGGCACGTACAATGAATTGGGCATAATTAAAGTAAAAATAGTTAAAATTTTATTGTTCAATACAATGTACCAAATGATTTGAATTCATTCACCCTTTTACAAGTGATTTTGAATAACTAATTAAAACAATAAGCTGGGATGTTCCCCTGAATAAATATAAATACATGTGGGTACAAGGCATTTAGTAAGGAGAAAGCGAACTTACGTCAAATTTAAGCACACAAGAGACAGTCGATGTGAGTTTTCACAGGCGATGATGAGATAGGCGGAAGCTAGTTAAGGTTTAGTATAGTTAATTATACGATTTCTCCAATCTTATGGAAGAGAATAGATTAAGTTCTCTAACTCGTTCAATAAGTAAGTTCAATCAAGTAAGTTATTTCATTTCATGAATACAGTTCATGTGCGACCTCCCTGTCCTATTTTGTTTCTTAATGTTTGCGGGTCGGTCAATTAGCGGGGTTTTGAATCAAAATTCAAAAATTCAGGCTGGCCCCTTGGTTTGAAGTATAGTTATGATCCAACTCATCCAGCAACCACTAGCATATTTTGCTAAATAAACATGTTCTAATATTTCAAACTCAAGTCTTGTAACACTATGGTAGTCGCCCTAAGTAGCATACATATGCTGGTTAATGATTTAATGTATGAGTCAATAAAAAACTATCACATTAATACATCAAATTACTAACCGCTACATGCATGTCACCTATGACGACTACAACAACGAGCGACTGCAAATAACATTACTTATAAAAAAATTATCACGTTCCTTCAAGAGATGAATCTATACGAATTCANTAGTATTTTTATTCGTAATTTGTTCTATTTTATTTCTTTGAAGGTTCCATGTAATTTTTCTTTTTTTGCTCTTACATATTAACTTGTGTGAGTGAAGTTTCTTAATTTTTTTAATTGTTTCGTATGCGATATAATATAGTGCTTTATCGTCGGATTGGAGTGTCATGTATTTGTTCGATAAACAATTCAGGCACGTACAATGAATTGGGCATAATTAAAGTAAAAATAGTTAAAATTTTATTGTTCAATACAATGTACCAAATGATTTGAATTCATTCACCCTTTTACAAGTGATTTTGAATAACTAATTAAAACAATAAGCTGGGATGTTCCCCTGAATAAATATAAATACATGTGGGTACAAGGCATTTAGTAAGGAGAAAGCGAACTTACGTCAAATTTAAGCACACAAGAGACAGTCGATGTGAGTTTTCACAGGCGATGATGAGATAGGCGGAAGCTAGTTAAGGTTTAGTATAGTTAATTATACGATTTCTCCAATCTTATGGAAGAGAATAGATTAAGTTCTCTAACTCGTTCAATAAGTAAGTTCAATCAAGTAAGTTATTTCATTTCATGAATACAGTTCATGTGCGACCTCCCTGTCCTATTTTGTTTCTTAATGTTTGCGGGTCGGTCAATTAGCGGGGTTTTGAATCAAAATTCAAAAATTCAGGCTGGCCCCTTGGTTTGAAGTATAGTTATGATCCAACTCATCCAGCAACCACTAGCATATTTTGCTAAATAAACATGTTCTAATATTTCAAACTCAAGTCTTGTAACACTATGGTAGTCGCCCTAAGTAGCATACATATGCTGGTTAATGATTTAATGTATGAGTCAATAAAAAACTATCACATTAATACATCAAATTACTAACCGCTACATGCATGTCACCTATGACGACTACAACAACGAGCGACTGCAAATAACATTACTTATAAAAAAATTATCACGTTCCTTCAAGAGATGAATCTATACGAATTCACTAATCTCATATGCACCAAAATTAATTAAGGAACAGTAATTTAGTTAGATTGGATTTAGTAAATTTTAAAACAATAATTGATTATTGAGTCAATGTATTTCCTCAAGAACCAAAAAAGGTCTTGGAATCAAGCTCCAATAATTTCATTGTAATGGAGAAACAAAGAAGGAAAGAACCAAAAAAGTTCTTGGAATCAAGCTCCAATAATTCAAACAGTTCATAATGAAATTATCAGACAAGACTCCTCAGACAAGAGTGACTCCTCGCTTTCTTTTTGTCCATCATCACTCAGTCAAGTTCCACTTATTATCATCTTGAATTTTAATTATAAGTTAAAATTAAAAAACAAACTTAACTATAATATCATTAACATAATGACTATTGATTAAGTTGATGATTACATATACTAACAATATGTTAAAACCGTGTTTGGTACAAATTATTTAAAATATATATTTCGTTAAACTCATTTTCAATTATACATTATCATAATAAAAGAATTTTTTACGTGCACTCGTGATTTTTTCCTGCTTCTTAACCACACATTTTTAGAAAAATAACTTTTCATAAAATCTACGTCAAATATTCTCCAAATATAATTGATCAAAACAACTTTAAAAAATTGTCAAATTGTTATTATTCTTAATCATATTTAATCACATGCAAGTTTTTTATAAACGATTTATAATCGATCAAATTTCCTAAAAAAACATATACCAAAAGCAATAATGCTAAGGATTGCAAACAGGTGCACGTCACATGTCATTGAGTCCTCTTGCGTAGCATGATTGTACCAAAAGTTTACAATCTTGGCAAGAAATTAGCCCGAAACAAAAGGCCGGTACGAAATTGACATTATACGCTCCAAATGAGTGTCGTTTTATGCTTGTAATTATCTTTACCACCTCAATGTTCTTACTTTCAGAGGCCACTTTTTTCAGTTTTCCCATCATCCGATCGCATCGCTACTTTGTCCTTTTCATTTTCCTCCTAATTTTTAGAACAACATTTCCCAACCCACAGATTTCCTGTCATTGCATTGAACCATTGAAGCAAGTAAAAAAAAAAAAAAATTCCCTGCAAAATTTTCTGACTACACTTCTTATTTTACTGAGTAAAACCAAGAATCGTGTACAAGAAAAAGAAACCATTTTGAAATCAGAGTCGAAAAGTGAAGATTATTTTATACAAAAGTGGGAATCTTGGACTCTTATCATGGCGAGGAATCAAGAAAAATGGAGGGCTTATAGGCCATTGTATATAGTTGTATTTAACTTTATGTTGGCTTCAATGATTGTTTCTGCTGACAGGAGCTTAAAGCTAGAAGCTTTATCAAATAATGCAACTGGGATTTCAAATTCTGATTCTAAACCAGATGAGTCTACAAATTTGGTGTATTTCATATGGCGAGCCAATAAACTTGGTTACGACCATGTTTGGCCGGTGAGTCAAATTATTGATTCGGTTCTTTTTTATCTGCAATTTTTGAATTGTTTTTCGTTTTTCCCTTTTCGATCTTTGCATGATATATTTTTTAATTTAAGGATTTTTATTGTCCATCTTTTGTGGTTCGTGGTTTGATATGGAAG
>CAIGRB010103755.1:0-13007 GCA_903798255.1 Fraxinus quadrangulata | reverse complement strand
TTTTTTTTTTTTTTTTTTTTTTGGGATTTGTCTACCAAATTAGGGGTTTGCTTTGACAATTTAAATATGTATTAAGGGTTCGAAAACTACAGCCATTTTTTTATTAATAATATTTCCGTTTTCTATTTTCTGGTGTATTTCAGTATTTTTCACATCAGGTGAAATTCGAGCAACACTCATTCATGTGTTACAATCAAGACCTTTTTATAATTATTCAAGTTTTCGTCCTGCGCCACTTGAATTTATCATACATCTATCTATATGTATATGAGTTCATAAAGTTGACCTCTTAGATATCATCGGAGAAAAATTGAGTTGAGGAGATCTACATCCATTTGTGTTATCTGAGTTCAATAGTTCCTCGTATAAAATTATTGATTCTAGATTTTCGATAGACAAGGATGAATTTGTGTTACTAATATGTGAAAAGTTTGTAATGACTTGCCATTTTCCATGTTTGATTTTATTTTATATGTCATGGATATACTATTGTGTTAGAAGACTTGAAAAGCGTCTTAATCTGGTATGCTATCTACAGGATCTGAAGTTCAGTTGGAAAATTGTCGTTGGTAGCATAATTGGATTCTTTGGAGCGGCCTTTGGGAGTGTAGGTGGTGTTGGCGGTGGTGGTATATTCGTTCCTATGCTTAGTCTGATTATAGGATTTGACCCAAAATCATCGACTGCTATCTCAAAATGTGAGAGACAGGCATATTAATGTGATTGAGTGTTTTCTTGTTTTTGCATCGCGCTCTACAAAGTTCATTTTTAATTTAGTGGATTTGTAATATCGTCTTAGAAAAAAACTCTTATTACTATTTTATCAACCACACTGAAGTTTCCAATTTGCTAGTATTCTTGGGTAACTAAAATCATACGCTCTCCTTCACATTACACCTAAAACTTGTGCTTTCAATCTTCAATAAGAGAGTTATAATTTGTTTGTGATCATAGACGTTGAATGAGCCAAGGCAACAAGATTGTGTTTAAATTCTTACGTTATGAAAAAAGGTCTACAGAAAAAATGAGAAGTTCAATTTTTCAGTTGTACAAACGGTCTTATCGTTCTTAAAGGAGGCATAAATATTGTTTCTACCTTAACAGGTATGATCATGGGAGCATCAGTTTCAACCGTTTACTACAATCTTAAGCTCAGGCATCCCACACTTGACATGCCCATAATTGACTATGATTTGGCTCTTCTAATCCAACCAATGCTTATGCTCGGCATTAGCATTGGAGTGGCTTTCAATGTGATATTTGCTGATTGGATGGTTACTGTTCTTCTAATCATTCTCTTCATAGGTAATAAGGGGTTAATAGCGATCTTTAGCTGTGCAACGTGCCAAAGTGTGAGAATTTTTACTTTATACGACTGTTTCAGGTACATCGACCAAGGCCTTTTTCAGAGGTGTTGAAACATGGAAGAAAGAAACCATCATGAAAAAGGTAATCACACAATTTGGTAGTAAATGGATCATCAGAGCTGAACAATACTTGCGAGGAAATTTCTTTATTGCTTTTAAAAGTTCTGCTACAATTTCATCATGATGTCCTATGTTAGTTCAATTATGTTGCAGCAAAAGCGAAGTGCAAAACATTTTATATACAATTCATCTATTCTTTTTCATGATGGATATCAATTGCTTTCTCACTGTAGGAGGCTGCGAGGCGATTGGAAAGAAATGGTGGGTTGATTGTGTCCTTTCTTCATTTTGTGAACATGTTCAAGGATTGCCTTTTCTTTTCTTTTAAACTATTCTTCTCCCTCTGAAATTAAGAACGTGCCTTGTGTTGTAACAGGCGATGGTGAAGATGAAGCCGGATATGAGCTTCTTCCTGGTGGCCCCTACAATGGCATGGGAACAGAAGCTAAAGACTTTGTCGAACCAGAGGTGAGATGTATCACAGGGGCTCGGGTCCATTATCAAAATCTTCAATTCTGATTCATCTCATAATCTCAGGTGAGCTTTCATGAACATGTTTATTGGAAGGAATTTGGGCTTCTCGTTTTCGTGTGGGTTGCATTTCTTGCTCTGCAGATCATCAAGGTTTTGTTTTTTTTCCCTTTTTTCCCATTCTGTTACTACACTCCTTGAAATGTTATCGTTTTTAAGAAGAAGCCCCTTTTGGAGTTTATTTGAACTTAATGGAACTTAAACTCACTGGCCTCAAATTGGAACAGAATTATACAGCCACGTGTTCAGCAGGATACTGGGTTGTGAACTTGCTCCAGGTAATGTGAGTGCATAAGGTTTAACTTACTTTCTAGAAAAATAACTTTTTAACTTCTCACTGTGCTGCAGATACCGGTCACTCTTGGCATATCTGGTTATGAAGCGATTAGCCTGTACAACGGATCAAGAAGAATGGAGTCAAAGGGAGATGCCGGCACCAACTTTACAGTGCACCAACTAATCACCTATTGCTTCTTCGGAGTATTGGCTGGTATGGTCGGGGGCCTTCTCGGTCTAGGCGGTGGATTTATCATGGGCCCACTATTTTTGGAGTTTGGTGTACCTCCTCAGGTGAGTTCTATTGAAGGCAAATTGAATAAATAATTTTTCCCCCTCTCAGAACAGTTTTCAATGAAAAGGTCAATGCACGAAAAACTCTCCGAATTTTTTTCTTCAGGTTTCAAGTGCCACGGCCACCTTTGTGATGATGTTTTCCTCATCAATGTCAGTGGTAGAGTATTACCTTCTAAGGCGATTTCCAGTTCCTTATGGTAAGTGCATATCCAACTTCAATAGCAGTAATTCTAACATCGAGTAATTCTTTTAATTTGTAAATTATATACAACTTAAATTGCTGTTGTTTTGGCATCTGCATAACAGCTCTTTACTTTGTTGCGGTTGCGACTGTCGCCGCGTTTACTGGACAACACTTTGTAAGCAAGTTCATCATTATGATGGGAAGGGCGTCGATTATAATCTTCATCCTAGCATCAACAATATTTGTTAGTGCCATCTCCCTAGGTAAGTACCCTCATTGAACATTTGAAGAATTAATGCATATTGTCTAGACTGTCTAGTGCTATTCGATCATTTCTAACAAACATGCCACTAATATTTATTGTTTCGCTCTTTAAGTTTGAAGCTATGAAAATTTCTTGACGTTGCAACGATTTTCTCAATGCATTAATGAGATTTTTATGTTTATTTGTCTTTATGCATTACACAGGTGGAGTTGGTATATCAAACATGATTGGAAAGATGGAGCGGAATGAGTACATGGGATTCGAGAACCTATGCAAGTATGATGTCTAGGACATTGTTCTTCGACGATCAAAGGTGATAACCGATATGTCGAGTGATTCTCCTCAAGCTGCACGAACCATTCTCAAGATTCATCCAGTTCTCAATTCGTGTATATAAGCTAGAAAAGATTCAAAGACCTTCAAGTCTACGTTCCTTTGTGAAAAAATTCCCTAGTATGCACTGAGCTAAAGCTAATACCACTTGTTGGAAATTATAGTCGTTTAGACCCAAATGCAAATTTAGAACAATTAAAAGTAATAAGTCACTTATTAATTAGTTTTTAGATTATTAAAGTAATTAATCCAATTTAATTAATCATGTGTATCAATCAAATAAAATAAATAAAGATCAAAAGCAATAAAGAACACTAAATATGATCACTAAGGAAAATTCCTAACTGGATAGAAACTTTATGGCAAACTTGCTAATAAAATTCACTAAAAAAGTTAACTTACAATTAGTCTAGAGTATGTTAAACATTAACTAGCTCTGACCACCTAACTTGTAAATTACCAAGGAATTCCTTTGGTTGTGCACGTTCGCATTTCTCAGAACGCAGAACTACTTTTATCTCCGTGTGGATCTACGAGAACTAACCTCGTTCTTGAGCACTAGATCTTCAAGCGCATCTTCTCAAAACTTTAGAACTTTGAAGGCTAATTGGCGAAGGTAATATTTTGTTTCGGTATTTGATCTTTCTGTTTTTTTGATCTATAGGCTAATCTAAGATTTGAATATGTATTTGACTTTCAAAGAACAAACATTTGACTTACAACAAGGCTACTAATCAAGGATCAATATATGAGATCCAATATATGAACAAAGATTTTGGGGTTGAATCAATGGAATGTGTTTATTCTTCAACAATGAGATCTCTAAGGCAAATAATTATTCAACACAACTTAGGACGTTCATGGAGATGTATATTTATGATGGAGGTGTTTGGGATGGAAAAAAGAACTTAAAATCATCTTTAAAATCAAATTTTACTATTCCTCGAATTGAGCTGTTGCTCGTGTGCCTATCGAACGGCCAGCGAGCAATCTTTGAACCGTCGTTAGTATTTTCGTCAAAACGTTTTCTCCTGATATCTGATTAAGGTGATTCGAAGTGCGTTAGAAAGTTAACTCAAATGGATACAATTTTTCTTGAAGTAGCATTTTTCAAATTTGAATGTTTTCAATGTGTAAAATGTGTTTCAACTTATAACTTAGAATTTGGAGCAAAACTTGTGCAACATTTTGACACTTCTTTGACTTCTATTTACATTCCATTGATCATATGTGATATTCTTGGACATCTTTGACTCCTTTAAGGACTATACTACCAACATTTAACTATTTTGACTTTAATTACAATTTCATTTCTCATATTTGACTTTTACAACTCAATTAACTCAATTCAACTAAAATATGATTTTGACTAAGAAAATTGTCAACTATAAATTTAGAAATTGCTAATTATATAATTTGGACCTAACACTTCGTAACGAAAATTGATTGAAAAATTCATAAGCATCATCTTTTTTCCTCAATTTTTCTCCTTAATTTGGAAAATGGTTTCGTCTGAATGTTTTATTTTATTTTATTGTCTTTCGATGGCTATTGAGAAGTGGATAACATAGCGAAATGTTGACGCCAAGTGCAACGATCATGTAACTAGAGTATTGATACTTAGTGCAAAAATTACAATTTTTTATAATTTGTAGTTGAAGTCAAACATTAATTTTAATTATACATTACTCGCTTATTTATTCATACATCTCGTGAAACTTAATACTTTCTCTTATTATAATTTCTCCCAAACAAGTGCAAGGATGATACCACGACAAGAACAACATTAGGACCATTTTTAAAATATGCTACAGAGAACAAATATGGCTGGAGGAAGGTCAATTCTGCATACTAAATTAAAAAAGCTCTTTTTCTTTAAAATATTTGCTTTTGACTAAAGTCGAAAAATTATAATTTAACCAAAAAAATAAAAATAAAATAAGCTTAAAGGGTTGTTTCAGAGACTAGCAGATATCGAATTTGACTTTTACACTAAGCTGTAATTTATATGATGAATCTTTAAAATAAACAAAATACGCATTAATAAAAAAAAACTTTCTACATTCTAACACACATAAATAAATATTAAGATTATACAAAAGCACTTTATAGTTATATATTTATATTTCTAAACGGTTAATTTAATATTCACACAACTTTTTGGATTCACGACCGAACGGGTTATTTACTTGATTGGTCATTGAACTTCGTAAAAAGTTTTCATGGGTCGTTGAACTTCAAATGTTTTCTCATTATTTATTCAACTTATGTAATCTCATCCATCACTCAACTCACTCAATGGATGGTTAAAAAATTGATGAATTTGCAGTGGTTGATGGAATTGCCTATGTGGCGATCTTTTTTTCACTCGGCATCCACATCATTAGTAATTTTAAAAACTTAAGTGATGGATGAGATGACGAATTAAAAAGTCCAGTGATTAACCTGATAATTTTTAAAAGTTCAAGGACCCGATGAAAACTTTATGTAAAGTTCAATGATGATTCGGGTAATTAACCCCCACTTTTATCAATCTTTATGTTTTTTCAATTTTTTTTTCTTTTTCTGAGGTGGAACTAGCACAAACAACATTGCTTCAATCTTTGCTTAGACTCGAGGTTGACAACAGTGCTATTTGGGCTGGTTTGTGCTATTTGCTTGGACGGGGAAAACGAGGTGAAACTGCACAAACGCCAATGTTGTCAACCCCGAGTCCAAGCAAATATTGAAGCAATATTGTTTGTGTTTGTACCTCCTTTTTGGTGAACTTTATAGTGGCGTGCGATAGTTTCATGAGCTGCTTCATCTTCAATCGTCTTTTTATGTGGACATGCCCGAATTAAAATTAAAAATTTATTAGATTCTTAACTGAAAATGTATTTGAATTTCAAAGTTCAATACTATTAAGTGATCAATGAAGTTGGTGATGTTAAATAGAATAAAATTGTGGGGGTAGGAGTAAAGGGGAAAAAATAAAGAAAGAGAGACTAAAAAAACATAAAAATTGATAAGAATGGGGGTTAATTATCTTAATCATCACTGAACATTGTGTAAAGTTTCCTTCGGGTCAATGAACTTTTGAAAAATCATTGAACTTTGTAATTCGTTATCACATCCATCACTCAGTTTTTTAAATTGCTAATAAAGTGGACGCAAAGTGAAAAATAGATTATGACAAACACAATTCCGTCAATCACATCAGCAAATTCATCAATCTTTTAACCGTTCATTGAGTGAGTGATGGATGAAATTATATTTTGCAAAATTCAATGATTAACGGGAAAAATTTTAAAATTCAGTGACCCTTGAAATTTTTTCACAAAGTTCAGTGAACAATCAAATATTAAACCTAAAGTCTACCGTCAAAATCTCTACTCACCGTGGCCTAAAGGCCCTAAAATATATCATGTAGAAGGTTGAACTTATTGGGCGTAGAAATGGGTTAGTTTCACTAATGGTCACTGCAGTATGTGTGAAATTCAGAATAGTCATTAAAGTATTTTTCATACCCATATAGTCCCTAATGTTAACAATGGTTCATTAATGGNCTAGTGAATTAACCCTACATCTCAGATGAATTATTCATCTTACTTTATACATGTACTTGACAATCTTTTCTTTAAGAAAAGTTTGAAGTCTTCATGTTCCATAATTTTGAAACATAATTTCTAAAAGATGCATAATTTGGACTGCTTGGCATTAGAAAATATAACGTGGTTGTAATGGGTATAGTCAGATCCCAGAAGACACAAATTTTCAAAGTAAAATTGGGATGTTTGGTGCAATGCCAATGCAGAGAGCACAAATGAAAGAGTGTAAAAGGGACATTAAAGCAAGGCCATTTAGTGGATTGCATGATGTCCTAGCATCAATTATCCAATACCAAAAGATTGTACCACTTGTGTGCTATTCATTGCCAATCAAGTTTCCTGTTTGCGTATTCATTAATAACAAAAACATGGAGAAGAAAGAAAAAGCAAGAGAATACTCGTTGTGGAGTAAACTTGTTCGCAGCATATTTGATCACTTCCGACTCAAACCATTAATAACAATTAGGGTGTGTTTGAGCCACATTATTTCAGAAGAATGTATTTTGAAATAGTAAATTGATAGAGAATGTGTAATTGAATAAGAAGGAAAAATTATTGATGTGATGAAAAATATTATTTTATTGAAAAATGTGTGGTTAAAAATGAATAGAAAAATGAAAATAAAAAAATAATGTGGCTCAAACATAGGCTAAAATGATTTCTCTTATAATTCTTTTTTTGTTTGATTTTTCCTTATTTACTTTGCTTATTTTATTTAAAATTAAGCATTGACATGTAACACACATGCAAGACACGTGTCAGAGTATAATTGGCTACATAACAGCGTAGAAATTATTTGTGATAAGCAGCGTGTAACATACCACATCATGATAACTATGGGAGTAATACTTCAAAGCTTCATTGAACTCATGGAAATGAAAATCCTGGGGGAAGAAAGGGAATTATAAAGGTAACGTGACTATAGCTAAAATTGGAAGAGTGGGGAGTACAAATAAAATATAATTAGGTGGTTTTACACCAAGTGACATGTGGTTATTAGGTTTTACGTCTGCAATTGCGTCAATGCCAAAATCTTTCTTTCGTTGGATTATCAGCCCACTTCCGTTTTGCTTTTTGAATATCAAATTCCATTGCTTTCAAAAACCTTTTAAGCATAATACTTTGAAAAAAAAGTGTGAATAGTTGCTGACTCAGAGGAGAAACAAAAATGTAGAAACAAAACACTTCTCGTCTTAAAGAGATAAAAAACTATGCTTGCATGCTTTATTATTTATAGATATAATGATAATTTTACAAGTTCATGTGAGTAAGTTGTTGATGCGTTAGTATATGTAAATGGTTATTTATCCAAAGAAAATATTTAAGTTTAATTCGTAGAAACAGAATTAAACTCTAGAAAATGGAAAGAAATAAGGTAAGGAAAAAGAAAATAAGGTGAAGATCTAAATCCGAAGCAGGTGAAAATACTTTCTCCTTAAAACAATATTACCCCACAACGGTGTTAACGGACTACGTTACTTGTTTCCTAAAATACAACAGATACAACTTGTTGTAGAAGCACTTAAAACCACACGCAACAAAAAACTTGAAACGATAATTTTCTCTCAAGAAAATGGTTTTGGAATGACTTTGGAGAGTATTTTGTAAGGGTTTTGGAATGACTTTGGAGAGTATTTTGCAAGAGTTTTTGGTGTAATGCTTAATGCAAATGATAGAATGCATAATTGAAGTCCAAATGTCCTACATATAGAAGAGGAATGGTTGTAAGTAAAGTGTCCAAAGGGTCCCAAACTCAGCAACATTTGCCAAATGTTGCAGTATTTGCTGTCGCTAGCCTGTCCATGGCCTCTCGCTCGAGCGACAGTGACACCTGTTCATCAGAACCTCTCTCGCTTGCTTGTCGCTAGACTATCGCTCGAGGAGTTAACCATTTTTTCTAGCCCGTATATTCTCTTTTCTATTCAATGTTGGATTGCAATTTCTTGTTCATCCGAAATTATTTTTAAAATTCTAAATATACCACGACGATCTACTTGACTAATATAACAAGTTAATCTATTTATATTTATAATTTGATTATCGGATCAAGTCCAAATATTTTTTTGAAATTGACACAAAAATCACTTTCCATACTTAAATTTTATTTTCATTTTCTAAACCAAATTGCAACACTTTCCCTATCCCCTTTTTCTTTCTTTTACCCCATTTCACTTTTAAGTCGAGGCATCATTTAAGTGGCCGGCTTTCCCATCTATCTTTAGCACCGTATCTATTGGTTCATGTATTTTAATGTGTTCAACTGAATGAGAGGCAGTCAATGCAGCTAGAAGAGCATAGAAGAAACAGCATCTCAGAGAGAGAGTGAGCAACATTAGCTGTGTATAGAGCCGGTCCTGTGATATTCGGGCCTCGAGGTGAACCCCATAAATTGAGCCCCTCAAAATCAACGTAAATGTAAAATTCAATAGTGTATTATGTAACGTATTACTAATTTAAAACTTAACAGTAGAACAATAAACAAATATAAAGAATAAAATATTTATATTATAAAGTAACAAATGTTCTACTAAAGCTTGAATTGTAGGGATGCTGGTAACTCGAGTCTCGAGCAAGGGGTAACTCATAGCAAAATGCAATCAGGATTGAATCTTGACACTTCACTGCCTCTAGAGGATCTTCAGACTTCTTCCCTAAACCCTTGGGAGTAATTCTTCCAATTTCTCTATCAATCTTCTCATAAAGAGCTTCTCTGAAATAAAAGACTAATCTCTGAACAGGAGTTCCTTCACTGGAACTCGTTCTGTCACACTCACGTAGGAGCTTGATCGCACGTTCATACTGCTTCTCGCTTACTTGTTCAGCAGATGACAGAAGATTCTGGACAAACTGAATTTCTTTAGAATCTTCTGTATAGGGGCCTAAAATTGAACTTCCATATGGGTGGCTAAGCATTGAAATGTCACTGCTATTTCGAGAATTGACCGGATGAATTTTTCTGCAACCAGTTTAGTGATTATCTCAGTTGAAAGCATTGAAACACTACAATTACTACGTTGCATCTCATAGCTCGACACATTTATCTTTTTACCATTCAATCTTCTCCGCCTGTTTCCATATTTCTTCAGATTCTCAAGCGACCAAGTTATGGTGTAATCTCCGGTAGTGTTTTTTGGGATTTGTGAGAAACGTATGGTTGGGGATGAATTGCTCTTGAATTGTAAAAAGACACCATTTGGGGGATTGGGATTTTGGTTGTGTGATAAAAAGCATGTTTCGAGGAGTAATATTTGCTACAGAAATTATTGCTTGTATTATTTAGTTAGACTATTACATTTTTATTTTTGCTATAATTTTACTGTAAATATAGGGGAAAAAGTGTTAACGAGTAATATTTGAAATTTATTAAAATAATAGTTATGTGGTGTAATTTCTACCATAAATTATTGGGAAATCAAAATGTGCATCTTGCACAAGTAACATATTTTCTGCATTTAATTCGGCATATAACTTTGTGCTACATATACCAGTAATCTAGTTCCACGAATGTTAGATAACATTATTTCTCATTTAATTAGTCTTAATATTTAGGATGGTCTCAAAGATTCTAGTACTCCCACAGCATGGAGTACTCAATATCCTCTGCCACAACTTAATTTACAAGTGTTAAGTAATTGAGATCAAAGACATCAATGAATAATAAGCATGACAATTAAATAGTAGTCGTACTAGGTTTTTATCATTCGGGAGTACTAGAAATTTTCTCTAATTGGAAAAGAAAGTCAAAACTTGAAATCATAATAACTCAAAATTACTACCCTTTTTATCCATCAATCATTTCTATTAACTTATAATTTCTCCCAAACAAGCACTAAGTCGAGCTAAACCCTACATTAGGACATATCCATCGTGAGGAAAGAATACAAAATAAGAACTCAATGTTGTTCCATCATCTTATCAAATGGATTCCTCCAGCCTAGATCCTCGTTAAAAATTCGAGAGAAATTATTCGGAGAGAGTACTCCTAACAAAACCGAACCATGTCTCAACACTGATGGGATGAGCCTTCAGGCCAAATGCATCATTTTTTATACATCCAAAATTTCATTTATGTATTTTCTTTTTTGGGTAACTCCTGAGCCGCGTCGTTGCAGACTCTCTGGACCTGAGCAGTCCAGCTCACTTTAACAAACACTAAGAGCACACCCTCAACGCAACGCATTTGCACAAAAACCAACACCCACACACGCACATTGAATGAACGATGAAGAGACTGCATCAAAATGCTAATGTATAGATACTAGATAAATAATAAGAGGGAACTTAAGAGTTCATTTCGAATAATTCTCATAACTAAAGGCCTATAAAATTTTAGGACATTTCCCTTCTACACATTATCCATAAGTTCATTACCAATTATTGTTGTTGCCCCATGAATCGAATGATCTAATTGTGTTAGGACTTTACACTGCAGCTGGTTTGCTGGCTGCATGCTTACATGCAATGCTCTGTTTTTGGTTCTTCAACTCATTTCCAGCTACCAGAAAGAAAGCAGTGTGCCTGAGCAGTAAAAAAAAAAAAAGCTTGAATCAACATTATCTACATATTTACGAGATGTTCTAAATTCAAATGAAGTAAATAAATAAAATAATAATATTATTTGTCATCATGATGATGGATCATCATCCTATGTGATAACACGGTGACGTTAAATTGATAGGTCTAATCAAACGCAGGGACACGGAACATATGTTATAGAAATATCATTCAATATCATCGAAACATGATGATCTATCATTATGATGACAAATAGCATTGTAAATAAAATTGTACCTAAAAAAGTTCGTCATTTTGATTTTGGAGTCTGAGTCGATATCTGTAGTGTTGTCCAGTGCTTGTTGCATGTGGTGCAACCACCTCTCTGCAGCTTGATGGGTGACAGGGAATGGACGATGGCGTCCAATCAATGCAGGATGTCCTATAGAAAGTCGGGGAACTGAAGTTTTAGCTCCAAAAAAAATTTAAATGTAAAGAAGCAATTTCACAGTAGATACACAAAACAGTACATCTTGATTGCATTAAGAAATAAAAAGAAAATTCTCTTCTTTGTAAGATGTATATAAATTAAGTAAGCAAACATAGATATTACAGTAGGCGGTTTTATTGAAAAACATATAGAAATTATTGGTAAAGTGTGGGTCTAATGGAATCTATGGTTGAAAATAAGTTTGACAATTCATAAATGATTTATAAATTTTGCCAAATGAAGACTTGCCTGGCCCTATGAAGCATGAAATTTAAGATAAAACAATAGTATTAATATTACTATCTTCCTATGAGTGAAAATTGTCAATCTTTCCCCCTTAACCTAGAACTAATAAAGAAAGATAGGATTCGAGATGAGACTTGAGAGCCTAGGGAAAGGAGGTTTTAAGTAAGTAAAACACAGAGCAATAAGCAAAATGGAGATAACCAATTTCCCTTGAGTAATTTCTCCTACCAAATGAAAATGAAAATCGAAGATACTTTAAATGACATTGAAATCCAGACAATTTTAAGAAAAAATTAACGAAACAGATACCAAAATATTTCCTTTATTTATGTTTGTATATCCTTTTGCTCATACTTTCGTCGAAATGAAATAGAAAAAGACCTCATCAAAAATCAGAATGAAATTCTGGTAGTTGATTTTGCATTCATCAGAAGCAGGCAAGCCATTCTTCTATATCGTAATCATCTGTGCCTATATTACCAGGGTAGAATAATGCGCAAAGAAGCTGAAAAAAACAATTACAAAATTGTCCAAGCCGAGAACTTAAGATTTTTTGTTAGAATGAAAGAGAAACTATAACTGTGATTTCGTGTTTGATTACAAGCACTTGCGAAATAGTTCAAAATTTAATTTGATAACATTTATACTATCTCAAGGAGTACACAAACATGAAATAATTAAGGTATCTATTGACATAAATTCAACAGTTCAACTGTATAAAAATATGTTTGAAAGCTTTGAATCTTAGCATTTCCTAACATTAGAGATTAACATTATTATTAACTCCAGAATTTTGAGTGCAAATGTTTCATATTTTGGCAGTGAGTAAACATGGAAAACCAAAAAACGAATAAAACTACGAACTTTTCTAACT
>CAIGRB010103746.1:67291-93440 GCA_903798255.1 Fraxinus quadrangulata | reverse complement strand
AAACCAAATCCCTCAAGCCCCTATCTTCCCTCTTCTTCTAACACCCTCACTCCCCTACCAAGCTCACACCCCGCCCCTACCACCGCCGCCAACCTCCTCGCCTCCTCCGGGGACTATCTCCGCCTCTGGGAACTCCGGGAAGCCTTCATTGAGTCAATTCGTACCCTGGACATCAGCAAACTAGTGATTTCTGCGCTCCCTTAACCTTGATTGATTGGAATGAGGTGGAGCCACGGAGGATTTGCACGTCCAGCGTTGGCACCACTTATACGATATGGGATATTGACGGGTGCGGTGGAAACCCAATTGATAGCCTACGATAAAGAGGTTTATGACATTCCCTGGTGTGGAGCAGGAGTTTTTGCCTCGGTTTCAGCTGATGGTTCGGTGAGAACTTTTGACTTGAAGGATAAGGAGCATTATATTCAACTATTATTTACAAGAGCCCACAGCCGGATACTCTATTGTTGAGGTTGACTTGGAATAAGCATGATTTTAGGTACGTGGCCACAATATTATGGACAGCATAAGATTGGGATATTGGTCATTAGATACCTCACAATGACTGTGGCAGAATTGGACAGGCATCAGGCCAGTGCAAATGCGATATCATTGGCTCCCCAGAGTTGCAGGCATATCTGCTGGGCTGGGGATGATGCGCGAGCATTTATCTAGGAGTTGCCTAATGGAATTGATCCCTTGATAGTGTATTCTGCTGTTGCTGAGATTAATCAGCTTCAGTCGTCTTCCGCACAGCCTGATTGGATCGCTGTTGCATCTTCAAACAAGTTGCAGGAGGTGAAAGTTTGAGGTAATGGGCCATTGATCTTGTCTATTTATTGTGTATCGTCTGCTAGTAAGAGAATTGGAACTGATTGTATCAGGTGGTTGAAAGCGTTCTATTTGGATGAATAATTGAGTATACAAGAAGTTGGAGGATTTCATCTATTTGTTGACTGAATGGTTGTGCATTACCTGTCTATGAGCATATATTTGGCATAATTCAGGTTCATGAGTCTGTTTTAATCAGTTCAATAAGTTGATTCTAATTAAATGGGTGATTTTAATTTGCGTAATCTCTTAATGGGGGATTTTAATTTGCATAATTCAGACCACTAATAAATAAGTTCGTTTGTTGCATAGTCTCATATTACTTGGCAATAACAGAAATTCTATGAACATCATCGGTTTGTTTCTATCGAATTAAATTTTAGTAACACTCATGGTTTCTTTGAAATTTGGGGCGTTAGTTGATAAGTTGATTCTAATTGAAAGGGTAGTTTTCGTTTGCGTAATCTCTTCAATGATTATACATCTTTGATCTCCCTACACATAAGCGCAGAACATATGGTGTGAATGTGAAGTTAGACTGCCATCTTTCCTTCAGAAAGGTGTGAAATTGTAACAAGAAACAACTCAACCCTGCTATTTTTACTTTTGAAAAAATTATTCATGGAGAAGAAGGTTGAATTAGTGGCCTTTTGAAGTTTTTTAATTCTAGTTTTATATTATATCAGAAAAATAAACACTTACATTATCACAATATATGCCATGTAGTAGTAATTAAAAAACAATATTCATATAAGAGATTCTGAAACAAACACTGAGCACAAAGGTTTCTCCAATTTAGGTATTGAGTGCATCTCCTTGTTGAATATGTGGATAATATGCTGTATACAGAAAATCACTTTACTTTTTACCATGAAATCCTTCAAATGGTAGTTGAACATCGTGTCCCTTGTTTGGAACTTAGGGGAGGAGATGGTATAGGTCCAAATGGCATGATAGCTAAACAGTTCACATTAATCCTATACATCCCAGAAACCCAAGTCCCGACCTTCCATCGTAGTTTTCCAATTACCTTGACAGTCAAAACCAGTTTTCCGGTTCTCTCGTCGCGCCCGACATCGTAACCGAAGGACGGAGCTACAGGTTGCTGATATCCAACCAGAGACGCACTCAGGTAATTTGTTTCTTCATGCTCTTGGTAAAAAGGAGGGATAGAAGTATCGTGAGTAATTGTTTGACCCTTGTAAGATGCACATATTTGTAGCTCATCATAATAAATCCCGACTTTCTTGTTTGGGTTGTTGGATAGGAGAGTGAGCTCAACTGAGGAGTTGAGAAGGGAGGGACCTGAGAGGTTGAGTTGATTGATTTCAACCTCTTTGAGAGAAAACTGGGGCTTTGTTGGGTGTAGGATGAGCCAAATTAGCAAGATGAATGATAAAACTGTAAGCAGAAAGGTAGAGAAAGCAAAGAAGAGCCTCTTGTTGAATTTCTTGAAGTTGAATCCTTGCTTGGCACAGTGTTTGGGAGAATTTTCAAAAAATTTCGACATTTGCAGAGCAGAGAGGGGGGAGTTTACATAGTAAACAGAGAAGCCGAAATGATATGGTTAATAAAGGATTCTCGAACCCATAAAGCGGCAATTATTTTGCTCAATAAGAAGGAAAAACCCCTTCTTGATTTATGAATATGCATGCTTACTGTCATCTAATAGAATTTACAAGTATATCTTGAAGATTTAATTTTTCGCAGCCAAGGATATCTATCACAGAGGAATCTGATGGGAAAAACTTTACAATTATTGCAAGAAAAGTTGTACTTTTTCAAGAAACAGGATAGGCATTTCCCTTTCCCATTCATTGGAGTGAAGTATGATGATTAACTGCAAAATTTGAGATGAAGTCTTTGTAGAAATGTTTGAATTATTTGTAATCAAAGTCTTGGTGTATTTGAATTTGTTATGCTTTGCAGAAAAAAGCACAAAAGGAAGAGCAGAGAATCTGAGAAATTGACTTTATGGGAGCCACTGGGGTTGAGTGTGTCCCATATAGTGGTTAACTTTCGATTTAAGAAAAGGTTTATTGCTTGCTGGTAACGTCGACTATATAATACTTGAACGAAGCCTATGCAGGGTTGGGGATCTTGAAAAGAATATTACAGTCTGGGAAGCAAAATCCCTTTGAAATTTCAGTTATTGAACATCATTAAAGAAAAAGATGATCTACCCCATTATTTTGATTGATTTATCATCTGACCCTTTCCTTTTTTGACTTTTGTCCTTTTTATCGTGATTATGGACCAAGGGATCATGTCTTAGATTTGTTACAAGGTTATTGTATGTGTGAATTTTCCAATTATTCATAATATTTGGCGCAGAGATGGTCACAAGATCGCATCAATTTAAGGTGAAAAGCTTTCCTAATAGTCACTTGCAACACAATCTTTCTAAAATGTCCTCATAACTCAAACATCCCTTTCAACAAAAAAGACATGATGATTGAAGAAAATAGAAATTCTAACACAACGCCAAGCTCTAATTTTATCAAATTTCTACACCTGTCAACAACGCTAGGCATGTTTGGTAGGTAAGACAAGACTAGAACTTTTTTTCCTTCCTTAACCCCGTCGAGTCGTGTCTAGTAAATTGTGCCTGACATGTCCTTGCGTTAGGAGATAAGTACAATCGAAGAGCATTATGTGTACTACAGTCAGAAGGCACCAACACAAAATCACTCCGTCATTCAAGCATTGGGAAAATTACCACAAACTGTTTACAAATTATATCTCGAATATATATATAATTTTGTATACAAGTTCCTCATACACATGATCAAATCAAGCACGTTCACGGGTGTCTATGAAAATAACAAAATCACAGCCTTTTTTCCAATTTATCCTCACCTTCAAATGAGAGGAGGTCTTGAAAAAAATGATGTTCTTTTCGAAACACATACTCAGTTACTTCTACTCATTGAACAAAAAGGGAAATGGTTCTGACAAAAAAACATAGAAAATCCTAAAATTGAATAGTAATATACAAAGATTACAAGGCGATTAGTCATTTATTGGATGAGCAGGTAACTGGTAGTAGATACATTAGACATCCTCGTACCTCTGTCTTGATTTGTTACTTGAAGCTCAAGATTGGAAGCCAAACCAAATGAAAAGCTATCAGTTCCGTTACTTATGCCAAAACTAGTTTTGTATTTTCCTTCTTGAATACGACCTTCCGTTCATAATAGCTAACCAGTAGATGAGTCACCTGGCTGGGGATTCATTGGGCAGTTGTCGAACAAACTGTCCTTTCACCCGTGGACGCTGCTCAGCAAGCTTTTTTCTGCTTTCATATCGCACCTGCCAACAAAGGCGAAAAATGATTCATTAGACAAACTTAATTTAAATGTTGCTCAACAATACAAGTACGAAAAGTGTGAGAATTGAACGTATGGCGATTAAAAAAATGAATTATCGATCATAATGACTATGTCGATGTTTCGGTGAGAGAATAGAAGTTCTATGTATACTGGGTTGATCAAAATGTTACACGTGATTAAATAATCTGATTTTTGGCATCTGGATTCTGATTATTATGATCTGTAAATCTTAACAAAAATTTTAAATCTGCATGCAACTCATGAAAACATAATTGATTTTTGATAAATCTTGAATTGGCGTGTACTTGATTTGCCAAAAACATATTAGAGAAGTATGTAATAAGCCTTCAATATTAAAATGAAATAGGTATAATGATGATGAAAATATCATGATACCTTCTTCTCAAAGCATCTATCTTTCCTCTTCAAACGGAATTTTGTTAGAGCTGCTTCTCTTTGTCCAGATCGATGAGAGGTTCCCTCGTGTACAATGAACCCTTCTTCATTGCCACATTCTGACGAGGCTTTAACATCTGAAACTGCATTGATTTTGCCATTGCTTCCTGAATCCATGCTGTGAAGGTGACTCGGACCATTACTATTTGCACTCTGATCTGTGGCTGAAGACAAATGTCCCCAATCCTCCAATGTGGGCCCCAGTTTGTTATGTGCCTGATTGGTGGCATCATTGATCCTTCTATCCATGTTCTGAAAATGCTGAGAACTTCCGTTTTGATGATTTAATTGATCATATGGATTCAGTGGAGGCGAAGATTCGATAGTTCCCACTGTACCTGGACTCTGCTGTGGGGACTGGCCTGATTGTATACAAAAAACTGGAGGCATTGCAGAACCGTATCCATTGCTTGGAGGTTCAATCCTTGCACCTCTAATCGGGGTTGGTTGGGGCAATCCTGTTTGCTGATGATAAGGAAACGTAATTTCAGCCTGTCCAGGTTGGCTTGTTGCTGGAGTGCCGTGTTTTTGAGGGCACGGGGTTGGACCGTGTGTATCAGAGTTATGATCAAGGGTTTGATAGTATTGTTTATCAGAATTTGTTTTTTGGTCTTTCTGTTGATTACGAGTGCTAGGTGATGTTGAATAATTGGACTGCAATGGCTTGTTAACGTACCTGCATTTTTTTTGTTTCAATAGATAAGCATCACAAATCATCAAATGTTTAACAAGGTTGCACCAAAATTAAAGGGGAGCCTCATAAAATACAATAAGAAAAAATAGAATGAATGTAAGAAATTCAAAAGCATTTTTCTCCAAAACCAAAGGTTGTAAATTGCACAATGTCTCTCTTTTTCTTTTTTGTGAACGCCCTTGGTTCTCCTCTTTTTTTGGAGAGGGCATAGAAGACTACACTTTTTTTTTTTTGCAAGGAATTACCATAAAATAAAGGCTTAAATTCCTTGGACAAAGTAAGTAAGAACAACAGAGAGAGTGATAGACACAATGAAGGACCAAGCATTGGAAACTCACCGAGAAAAGGCTGATGCATCCGAGTGGTTTAAAATATGCCTGTCATCATTTGCTTGATTCACAAAGCCGTTGGGATGATATATTCTCAAGGAAAGATCCAATAGCGGCAAAAATTCGATCTTGCTTGTACTAGCATTAGAAGCTAAACTTCTAAAAGTGCCTTTGAGGTAACTATCAAAAGCTCCCATTAAGTCAATGGTACTACAAGAATTCACTGGGACATGATTATTCTCAGAAGCTTCACTAATGACATTGACACGGTCCAGATGATCTTCATAATCTCTATCTTCTCCTCGAGTTACTGTATTGGCATCTACGCACGCAACAGCCTGTGATCCCATTTCTGTTATGACAGTACATAAAAGTGTTGATTTTTTTATCTTAAAGCTGAAAAAAATTATTGACATGATATTGAAAGATTGGACAATGTACTAAACAAGATTTTATAGTCCATGTTAAGAAACAAGCCATTAGAATATTACCTCCGGTATCAGTATCAGCCATAAGCAAATTCTTATTTTCTTGATGATATTCTCCTTCTGTTGGTACATTTTTGTCATTCGAAAGATTTTTAATCCTTTTCAGTTGTGAGTGTCCTGGCAGATGCTCAACATCTGCTCCTTCGGTCTCAAGCTCTGGCTTTGTACATGAGCTCTGCAAATAAGACAAAATTGGGCAAATTTATTCACGTCTTTTAGTACCTAACAACATAAAAAATGTCTCGTCCATGCCTAGACATAGGCTCATCAAGTTTTGCCTCCAAGGGGACGACAGAAAAAAATGCACAGCTATAAGGTATAAACGATCTTTTCCACTGATACTGAATGCCCAAACATTACCTGAGAATCGCTTCCTTTTTCAATGCATTCCATATTCCTCTGAATGTGTGCCGTTGAACCACCGGAATTATTACTGACAGCATTATTCTCTGCGGTGGCTTCTGTTTTTCGTTGCTCAATGCTATCATCCAGCAGTCCAATATCGCCACTACTTGACTGACGTCATAGTACATAACAAGACAACGTTCTATGAGAATTATAGAACTTTATTATAACACTGGAACAGAGTAATATGTTGGAGAAGGGAAGAGGATTAGGCTTACAGGTCGTCTCCTCCAAACATGTTGCCACAAGTTCCTCAGCTCATTTTTCCTGACAGGCTTCACAAGAAAATCGGCAGCACCTTTCAACATGCATTTGTAGACTGTACTAAGAGAATCATGCCACGACATCACTGCATCATAGAGAACAGATATTCAGAATTTTAATAGCCATAATTAATAAGTTAATGTAGATCGAGCATATTGAATGTGTATCATACTTATCACGGGAATGTTTTTGCGGATATCGTTCTCCATGATTAACGAAAGAAGAGCATATCCAGAGATTGATGGTAGTTCGACTTCTGTCAAAATGAGGTCTACATTACAGGATCTTTCTTTTAGTACCTCCCATGCTTTTAAGCCGTCAGGAACTGCAGTAACTGCCGAAAGGGAAAGCAGTCTCTAACATTAGCAGTAAAACTAAATTTATGATGTACACTGAAATATATTCAAGTAAAATTCTTCAAAAAATATTTTCAAATGGAAAAATTACAATTTGGAAAGTGTGAGTTTAGCTAATTTATCCGGCTCATGCAGCAACTCCAGTTACTACATTTTGTGTTTAGGCTTCCATCTCAAAAATTTAACCTATTAGGAAAAATATTCCACTTTTCGTATAAACTCGACCCTATCCCATTATATAGTTGAGGTGGGACTTCTATTTGCCCCGAAACCAAGTGCCTCGTTTCTTTGGCCCCTTCCAAGTGATAGTCTATCCATCCGTTCATCATTCTCAAACCACTATGGATCGAACGCTACATCGAGGCCCAACTTTCCACTGCATCGAGGGCCGCCACCTTAAGTGAACGCAACCGTTTTGAAACGAACGGCGGAATTTCCCAGCCATTGCAATTAATTCGGGTCTGCACTTCGTTCATATCTTCCGTTGACATCTCGAGAGTCATCTTACGGATCCAATCAGCTAATTCTGGGCACCCACCTCTTAAAATTAGAGGTTCCATCTCAAATGCTCAGCCTAATTTCCTTATATACTCAAGACGAAAAATGACTTTTAATGTACTAATCAGTTCTACTGCAGCCAAAATACTCAAAGATCACAACTGAAATCCTCATCTAAAAGACTAAAACTGATGAATTAACCGAAAAACAAAGCATCCATTTTATTTACAGACGAAACTAGGATTCCATTCCTAGTACAACGAATAAAACATGTTCCAGAAGACAAACATTCAAACAAAAATTTCAATTAAATTCCAAAAATATGAAATTTCAAACCAACCTTTATAACTGCATTTTCTGAGAAGAGCAGTAATAATCTGCCTAGTAGAATCATCAGCTTCCACCAACAGCACTCTCATAACCATTTTTGGAAGACACTTCTCCCATCTGACATAAGAAGGATCCACCTCCGCCGCTCCCTCCACCACCGCAGACGGTGGAGCTGCAACTTCACCTTGCCCTGCGCCCTTATTCTGCGCTGCTCCTTTCACTTCCAATACCATTCCATCTTCATAGCTTGCCACAATTTCTCCCATTTTCAAGATTTTTCTCCCGATTCTTTGAAGAATGGGCACGTGGAATTAACGAGAGAAGTTAAACCTATATACCTCGAAGAAGCAAAGGTACCAGTTTTCCTCTTTCTGCTAGTCGTTTTACGGCATTTTCAACCTAAAATATCTGAAAATGGAAGTCCCATTTGTTCAATTTGATCCAACGGTGATTTTTCAACTGCCCATATGTGATGGCTCTAATTTCTTGTAATCATTATGCGAGCTTGTATTATGTAAAAATTTCAAGAATTGCAATTTGCACCACAACTTTGAACCAACTTTGCAATATAGACCCTAAAGACACAAAAATGACAAATTACACCTCTAATTGAAAACTTGTAGGCATGATGGAGTCATCTCTCTTGCAACAATAACCTATAATGTCCTATTGAGGAAAGAAACATGAGCCCTGCTTTGCAGATGATTATCATATTTAATAAGCTCCCAGCAAAATGGAGGCATATTTAGAAATATCAATTTTGAATCTTTTACCATTAATTAACAATGCTAATAAACCAACCATATTTGAAGTAAGAATTACTAATATCCAACTATTTCATAGCGTAATTCAAAAGTTATCAATTTTTGAAATGAAGTAAGAACTAATATTAGTTTATTAATACGATTAGCTATGAAACGCAACTTTATTTCAATCGAAAAGTTCAATGAAATAGACATCTCGATGAAGATATTAGTTATAGAGACCTTACAAAACTTCACTATTTTCTAGGATGAAGATTGGTTTTGAACCTATTCTTGCTCAACTTGTGTGGAAGGCAAAAAATGTTTTTTTTGGGGCTCAAGTCATAAGTGGTACTACTGTGGATCAAAGACATTCTTTGATACAAGTTCCTTCGAAGAGATAATGCAAGCGTGCAAACGTGGAATATTGGCTTCCAAGTGTATAGTTAGGTGGAAACTTGACACTAAGATTCACTCGTCGAATAGATACACAAGTGATCAAGCATCGTTGCTTTATTTTGGACATAGTTTGTAATTTGAGGATGCAAATTGCAAATACCCAAAATGAGTGAGATATGAAATGTGTAGTGGCACAAAATATCTTGAAGAATAATGTTTGTGGCTTCAACTTGGCCACGTCGTTAGATTTGACCATTAAAAAAAGTAAGGAGTGCCTCTTTTTCTTTATTTGCTTAATTCGAGATTTTAATTTTTGAAATAGTAATTTTTTAAAAGTGAATGATCGAAAAAAAAATAAAAAATTTTCAATTTACATTTAATATTATTTTATACTAATAAAAATGAGTATATATTAAAATTTTAATAGAGACCAACGGGAGCTTATTTATTTCGGTTGGTGGTCGAACGGCAAGACCAAATAAACCAATGGATATGAACCTCACATGTGTTCTAAGCTTTTTATAGGGGACATTTGTGGGACTCGTGAGAAGATATTTTGTGGAGGGGATCTAATTATTGGCTATGAATTTGGCACGTTATACGGGACATTTGTGGGACCCAAGAGAAGATATTTCGTGGAAGGATTTTATTAATGGCTATGAATTTGACACGTGGATGTAAACCGATATTTCACTGTGGCTGCCAAGTTGTCGTGTGTAATCTAATTGGTCTAAGATTTTGAAAATTCAAATTACTCGCTTTTTAATTGGATATCAGATACAGAAATTTTAATTGTTAAGGTGTAAGACACGATCCAATGAATGCGTGCAAAATATTTTTATTACATGAATGCGTGATTGAAAATGAAAATATATATTAAAAAATTTCAAATAATGGTAGTCAAACAAGGACTTAAATGGGCAAATAAATTTTAGCCCCCTATTTGTCTTCCATTAAATCAAAATTTTGTTATCTCAAACTCATTTTCAATTATACATTAACACAATAAAATATTTTTTTACCTAAATTTTAAAAAAAATATCTTACTTTTTAAACACATTTTTTTTTAAATTACTATTTTAAAACTCATTTTTCTAAATAAAAAAAAAAAAAACTCATTTTAGCCCCTGTTTAACAACCATTATTTGGGTAAAATTGAGTTTTTAATAGTTATTTTTTGGAGAATGTATGGTTAAAAAATAAGGAAACATTTTAGATTTACGTGTTAAATATTTTATTATGTCAGTGTGTTGTTAAAAATGAATATGTAGATAAAAGAATTTTGAAATAACAGTTATCAAACATAGGTTTAATGGAAGACAAATAGAAGCTTAATATGTACACAAACGATGTTAATTAGTACGATATACGAAAAAATCTCACCTTCAAATTTTCATCAACAAGAGTGCAAAATTTTACCGATTGACTGGTTGTTAAATTGGAAAAAAAAAATGTGCTAGACAATTAACTACAATAATGCTTTTCGCTTCTAGTTAACGACATTCATAAATCCCATTCACAATCGACCATTGTCTTCATTCTTGGCAATTAGAAAGATTTAAATTTTTGGTAATAGTTATAAGCATATTTGAGAGTATTTAAACTAAATTTTAAGTGATTATAAATCATACGTCCTACGGAAAGTGTAAATAAATAAGATTATGATAATCGTTACTTATATGAAACGAAGGGATATAACATATATTTCACGAGCTTAAATTATAATAGAGGTAATGTGTTAATATAGTAGTTTATAATGCCAAATCCAAACAACTTCAGACATGCAATAATTATATTGCATAATTTATAACATTTCTGCATTTTTATTATAATTAATAAAATAATTTAGGACTTTTTTCTAATAAATTCTCGTATAAATGTTAACGAGAATTAAAATGCATAACTAATAATCAGATATATTATTTTGAGACATAGAACAAAATTAGTCACTATATGTTTTATTAATGAATTATTAAGAATAGATTAGAGCATGCCTAATTATGCTTAAGCAGTAAATGCATAGTTGTCAGACTCGACTCCGATACTAACACAGACAATGCAACGAGTCAATGGATTAGTGGTTCAATCGGTGATCTGGTGGTTCAATCGACGGGTCAATTCTTATCAAATATATTATTAATTAATTTCATTGAACAATGAAATTTTACCATTTTCTACAAATAATTAAATTAACCTCGTATTATTTTGTTATAAGAATATGCTTATCTCATTCTACTAAAAAAATATGCCCGCTAGAGCTTATGTTGTTATTCCAGTTTGATCTCCATATAATCAAACTCAGCAATTCGTCCAAGAATTAATGCCATAATTGGATTAATGGCATGTAATCAAACTCAACAACAAGCATAATGAATTAATGAAACTCAAGCTAAACCCAGCAATACATCTAATTAATGTTCATAATGAAATTGAAATTGGAACTACAAAATGTCTCGGTCACCATTTTGGAATTAACCCCACAAAAGCCTATCTAATTCTACTCAAAGAAATTTTTTTAAAAAAAATGATATTTGGCCAATGATACCTCGCCTTTAAGCCGATCAATCCAATTACATTCTTGATTCTTTTTCCAATATTCGCTGCTATTTCTCATCACCTCAATCAATAAACTAAACACGGCAATAATTTTCTTATTATAGTTGATTTGAACAATAATAAAAGTTAACGGTGGAAGAAAACATATTTGTATGATTTAGAAAAAAATAGCCCAAGCATAAAATCAAGTTGGTCGAGTTTTTTTTAGCAAAATACATCTGACAGAGACTAACCCATTCTTCCATTTCCTAAAACTTGAAATTGGAGATTTGAATTTATGGGAGTGATTGAATTGCAAGAGATTGGAGAAAGCGGCTGAGCTTTTTGATTTTGCAAGAATCCCTAATTAAGACAACGAAACATGGGTTAATTAAGACCGGTTGGGTCAACGAAAAGTGGAAAATAAAAAACTGTCAAAACACAAGGAAAACAAAAGCCACGATTTCATGGAAAATCTGGCGCGTGAAGTTGCGACGGTAAAATGATTTCCAAGTAAAAGAATTGCTATCAAACATCAACAAAATTGGAAAATGGAAAATGTTTTACCTTTTCCATGAAAAATTCGGAGTTTCAAATAGGGAGGTATATTTAAAAATAGGAAAATATAAAATATTAATTTTGATGAAAAATGTGTATTTTTTAAAAATTGTAAAGGAAACATTTTAAAGTTTTTTTCACAAAAGTAGGGTATTTGTGAAGTTATCCCATTTAAATATTGAGATTGGCTCAATGTTTCAACAGCGAGAAAGAATTAGTTGCCGATGTTAAAGACATTTGTTTCCAAGTTTATTTGAGAAAAACATTAATTCAGAATGTATTTTTAAAAAAATTAATTGTCCAAGAATTGAAATGGAATTTTTTACTTACATAATTATTTGGAAACTAATTATTTCATTTATAAGATTCTCGATAATTCTGGATTTGATTCAACTTTCTTTAAAATTAGGCCTCATTGAAATGTGCCCCCCCATTTATTATTGGTAGAGGTAGGCAAAAGAACACGAACCATTTGTTCCTATTTCCTAGATCCAAGAATCGATTCTTATCCAACCAATTTTTTAATTAATCACGTTTATTTATTTATTTGATTAATGATTTTTAGTAGACAATAGTATGTATGAAGATGGAACTTGTCATTTGCATTGAATAAGACATCGTTTTGATTTTGGACGTGACTCATGAGTATTATTTTCGACGCTAGAACTTCATACTATAATTTACATTAATAATTTAGAAACTTTGATAATTGAATCGAATCAAATCAAATTGGAACAATTCGATTCAATTAAGTTCTGATTTTGGTTTGATTTTATTTCTTAATTCAATCAATTCCTAAATCCAACCAAATCATACCCATCCGGGCCATCCCTAATTATCCCCATCAATACTTTTGACAAATAATCTTGACCATTAATAGAAGTTAATCTAACTGTTTAAATAGATTTCAATAAAATATTTTAAAATCGATTAATGATATTCTTCCTCACTAGGATTAAACACCTGTTAAGGTGGCAAATACATGTTATTAAATAATTTATCAACTTAAATACATGTCATATAATTCATTTATCAAATGTGACCAGTCAAATGTGACCACCTTGACTGATCCCACTAGGATCACTAGCATTATTCGTAAAACCCCAATCCACACACCAATAACATCTGATAGTCCCTAGATTTGGTATAACCTCTCTCCCTCTATGGTGCGTCCCCCAATTTTATCCTCTCCGACTTACCTCTTCTCAAACCAACCCTGGTTACTTGTGATATGATTGTTGCTTTAAAAAATTTTGAGAGGTTGATAAAATTGTAGCAAATAATTGGGAAGAACGTCTTCTCTTTTTAGCGTAGTTTCTTGCTGGCTCATAGCCTCTAGAAGAGGTTGATAAAATTGCTTGTCCCGTCTCTTGTTGATAATACGAATTTGTCTTGGTGCTTCACCGAACATCAAAATAAAAATTGAAGTGACTAGCAATTTGATTTGCTAATTTATTTCTTCTTCTTGTGGATACCAGTAGATAAATCTTTTTGTGAGAACTCAAAAACAGTCATGGTGGTCTGTCTGAGAAATGAATTTAAACAGATAGACTGCCCTACATATATTTACCCACACGGATGAATTTCTTATTTTTATGTGCAATCATGATCCTTAACACGATGTCGGCATAGAATTATATTACTGTATCTGATAAAATTCATCTGTCAACCGTGGACATGGATTAGCTGTACCTGGCTATTTGCTGAAAGAGACCACTATCATAACCTCAAAACCCCGTACCACAACCGGGGGGACCGTATCCATCTGCCGCCATCACGTGTCTCACATAATCCAGAATCTGGATAACCCATCAAAATTTCTCTCTCTTACACACCTGTATGTAGTCACACTCCCCAGCATTCTTATAAGAACTTGAATATTATTCTCAATCATTCTTGTCTACTCCGAATTTTACCAAAAAAATCCATTAACGTTTTACACAGGAAGTCAAGAAATGGCTACACTAGCATTCTCTCCCTTTCACACCTGTATGGAGAGTGTAGTCACACTCCCCAGCATTCTTCTAAGAACTTGAATATTCCCGATCATTCTTATCTCCTCCGAATTTTACCAAAAAATCCAGTAACGTTTTACACAGGAAGTCAAAAAATGGCTACACTACTTACATCTCCAAATTTACACTTTACTCATCATCCCCATTTTTCTTCTTGCTCCTCTTCATCTTCATCTCCTGGTTTATTGTATTTGACTCGTTGTTTTTTTAACTCTCAGCCTTTTACATTATCTTATCAAAATTCCAGTTTTCTGAGTTCAGGGTTTAGGTCCCATGAAATTGTGTTCGGCAGAAATAGCACGGGAAAATCAATGGGGGTTCGAATGTCGTGGGACGGTCCTCTCTCTTCGGTCAAATTGATTCTTCAAGGCAAAAACTTAGAGGTATACTCTGTTTTCAGTTTTAGCTTAAGATATTATCTTTTGATTTTTGCCCGCTGTTAGAAAAGAGAATAGAAGAAGGGAGAGAAGAAAGAATGTTTTGCAGTCCCAATTCTTGATTTCTTATCTTATTGGAAAAAGAAAACAATCTCAAGGTGGACAAAATGACCAGATTAGACCAAATCATAACTGAACCAAACCATTCTACAAAAAAATTAATGGTTCTAGTTCTAAGAATTGAGAAAACCATTTGGTTCAGGTTTTGGTTCGGTTCCAGAACCAAGAACCAAACCAAAAATCAAACTCAATATTTAAATTTTATTATTTTATATATATTTACAAATCAGATAATCATGTCCCCTTGTCAATGGGGAAGTCGCTCCCGGGTATAACTTCCCGGTAGCTAGTATAGAGTTCTATTTATCTTTCGTTCCTTCCGTTTAGGGGAACTTTAAAGGCTTTACAATTTACACCAAAAGTTTCAAAATTCAATTGAAAATCGGGACAAAAGGTTGTGTATCTTTGATTTCTCATTTCTCAACGTGGAAACTGGAGATCCTAATTCATTTCTCATTTTCTATCATTTTCAATTTATAGACCGACTTTCAAATTGAGATCAACAACTATCATTTGCCGTCTATCGTCGCGCTCAGCTATCATTGTCGCATAGATTTCTCAATTTAAAGCTTCAACGTTGTTATTTTTTCTTTTCTCAATCGGTAATGAAACTAAAATCAAACCAAACCAAACCAAACCAGAACCGGTTCAATTCCAATTTGGTTCCATATCTTAAAAAAACCCATTTGGTTCCATTACATAAAAAAAACAAATGGAACCATGTCCACCTTCTGGTACAGTGATGAATTGAACAAAGTGGTGAAAAAGGATTAGCTAAGCCGACTAAAAGTTTATTGAAAAAATGGTTTAGTTGTTGTTGCTCGAGCGGATGTTCTCCTGTGGAACAACCACTCACATTATATTGAGATTGTCAGTTCCTTTTTTCCATTTTGCATGAATTTTGATCTTATCCACTTTTTGTTGGTAGTGTGTTGAAAACTTGCCAGGTTAATCTTGTTATTATTTTTATGTTACCTCTAAAGAATGATATTTTATCTTTCCCACCTTGTATTTGGAATTTCTTTTGTTTTTCTGAGCTATGGAAGATATGAAAACAGTGGTGTTGTGTAAATACAGTTAACGCCAACAGTGCAGAGCCATGTGGAAGAGAAGATGGGTAGGGCAGTTCAAAAGCATAGCCACTTGGTGAGGGAAGTAGATGTTAGACTGTCGGTGCGTGGAGGTGAATTGGGGAAAGGACCCAAAGTTCGTAGATGCGATGTGTGTGCGCGTGCTTATATATTATTAAAAACCTAAACTTTTGATATCTTTGGGTTGTTTAGTTCGACAGTGTTAACGGGCACTTGTATTTCTAGGTGACTTTGTTTATAAAGAAGCATGGAGTGATTAGGGCAGAGGAGGATGCTGAGTCACTTTATGGGAGTATTGATTTGGTGTCATCTATTATACAGAGGAAGTTGAGAAAAATTAAGGAGAAAGAATCAGATCATGGTCGCCACATGAAGGGTTTTGATAGGCTAAAGGTTAGGGACCCTGGTGCGCTGCTAGCAGTTGATAATTTAGCAGTGGCTCCTCAAGAAGAAGACGAAGAGGAAGTCATTGATGAGGTTATCTCTTCTCCCGATTATTTCTGACTTTTTTTCGTATTTTACTTATTACTTCTTATTGTTGATTTGTTAAGATTTCTACCAGTATTAATAAAGGACAATCTGATGAGTCGTTGCATCTCCTTTTCTTTGTCGTCTAATCTTTAGTGAAAGTTTTGTTATTCTCCTCTTCATTGAGAAAAAAAGGGAAGCTTGTCATCCCTCTCTCTCCAGCAAAAAAAGAAAAGAAGTGAATGAAACGAGTACCCATCTTTTTTAAGATAGTTGACTAACACTATGTTTGGTAAGGTAGATTAGATAGCACTAAATAATATTAAAAGAGAAAATCAAATTTTAACCTTTTTCACAGTAGATTCTAGTCTGGCCCAATACTATATTCCAAATGTACAATTAATTGCCAGTATCTCATATATCATCTTGCTTTTCAGATTGTTCGCACTAAATATTTTGATATGCCACCATTAACTGTTGCTGAGGCAATCGAGCAGCTTGAAAATGTTGATCACGAATTCTATAGTTTTCGGAATGAGGAAACTGGTGTGAACTCGCGCTGCTTTAGTTATGCTTCTTGTTCTAATCCTGCAGCCATATAATTGTCATTTTGTGTGCTGCTGCTACAGGTGAGATTAACATATTGTATAAAAGGAAAGCCGGAGGCTATGGACTTATCATTCCAAAAGAAAATGGTAATATATAGGAATTGAAGCCCGTCATGTGTGGGTCACTCAAGAAACATAATTGACAGAATACAAAGAATGTTAAGAGACTGTTTGGAGGTCAGTGTACTTCATTGTATCTTAAAACTGGCATTCTTTTTTTTTTTTTCCTAATATTTGAGTTGATACGATGTATTTTGTCTAAGAACACCGATCAATGGCATGTAAGAAAAACTCCGTTCGACTTTGGAGCTGAGGCGAATGGAACTCTTGTAGTCGACTTGAAATTAATTGAGAATTAAGTTTAATTTGATAGTCCTCGTAAGAAATCATAGTATCATTTAGATCACTTTAAAGAAATCATTTCTATTTGATTGAAGAAAGATGCAGCATTTGCAGTGCTTTAACGTAATAGAGTGTATGTCCAGAAGTCCAAAGTAAGCACGAGGTGCAGGATGCCGTATTGAGATGTAATTTGACTGCTGAATGTGGTATCGAGATTCGCTCGAGTTAGCAATATATCCGTTACATCAAATGGATTGAAAGGTAAGACGTTGTTATGTTGATGTTGGTTACTCTGTACAAGAGTCTCATTTGTGAGTAGCTACACTTCCGTGTTAAGATAGTATAATATTTGTGTTCAGCTTTAAATCAAAAACAATTCCAAGTGAGTACAACTTTTCTTCTCTTAATCATATGTTTCAATACATTCTATCAGAGAATGGAAAAAATATCCCATTTAGAAAAATATAAGCTAACTGTACATAAAATACCTCCTCATTAATTCATATTCATTTAAATACACTACAACACAGGATTTCCTTCATGTTAATTTTGATAAGATGGAGGCTAAAAGGCCTAAAACAATAAGATGGTGGACAGTGCAAACTTAATTTAATTTTTTTATATTGCTCAGTGGCTATTCAGTCGAGTTTACCAAACAAGTTCTGGAAACTCGCTTCTTACTGATATAGGAATTCTTACTTGATGCACACCATCAGTCCAGGTCAAGCTCCCAAAGTAATATTTGGTGGTTACCTGGTGCCTTGTAGAGATGGTAACTGTGAAGGAAATCTTTTTAATCTTAGGACTGAATATCAAATAATCAGGTTTAACCACTACACTAATTCCTGGAGGAGGCCTAATTATAGCTTTATATTCAGAATTTATGGCTCCAACATTTGTAACAGTTCTGGTGAGAGTAATTGGATCGTTCAGATTTGGAATGGTTATGGAAGGAAGATTCAAATCGAGAACAGAAGTAACTGTACTTGAACAAGATTTAGCTCTTTGAGTGAGGTGATTAATGGCAGTTTCATCATAATCCATGGAACAGAGATAATGTGTGTAATCTTCAATTCCCAGGTCATACACAAGGCCTGGATCTCTTGCCCTGTTAGGGTTAACAAGCCCCCCTCCAAAATCAAATGAATCAGCTATTCTGGTTATGTCTCCCTCGGCCAGAATTGGCTCTCCCGAATAAGGATCAGTTCTCCAGGCTGCAAAACATTATTGACATGTTGTCATTCATTTATGAAAAAACTGTGCACATGTCAATCTTTTGATGAAATGCTACCTGTAGAAACGAGTGCCGATCTTATAGCAGCCGGAGACCAATCTGGATGCAAAGACTTGAGTAACGCAACAATTCCTGATACATGAGGAGCTGCCATTGATGTTCCAGATAAGAATGCGTATCCATTTATTGCGCTTGAAATTGGAGGAATTGCTGCTAGTATATCAGCTCCTGGGGCTGCTATATCCGGCTGCCTCGTGCAAAACCCAAATATAGTGTTCTAGTCAATCTTTGATGAAAAAATGAAGTTGACATGCAAGTGAGGGGTACCTTAAGGAGGTTTAAGCTAAAAATTTCGTGTGGCCATTAGTAATAAGGATATACCTTAAGGATTGCAGGGGAAAGAGAATTGGGACCCCGCGACGAGAACATTGCCACAGAGGTTGTTGCACGGTTGCCTATGTAAGTTTTTGATGGTATAAGTCGAACTTTTGGGTCCCTACACAATTCACAATACACATTTTTCATACGACGAAAATGAAAATTAGGTTGAAAAAAGTGGGAAATCTCATCTGTACCTGGTCGAACGGAAATAATTAAGAACTTGAGTTCCGACATCAAAACTCACGAAAATGAATGGGACACCTGCATATTGATATAGGTTTCGAGTAGGATTGCTGGCAACAATCATCCCCAAGGCCCCAGCCCTGAAAACATTTATTGTAGCTGAGGCTAGCTCCTGAACATCACTGATTGTGAAACACAACACTACCTTGCCAGCCACCCAAGTATCATTTGACGACAGAGATTCACAACGGCTACAAAAAAAGAGTCAAAAACATCATGAGCATATTTGGTGTGTAGTACCATATATATAATAGTACAAGAAAACAGTTTCCTTAATCATATTTTGACAACCATTATTGGAAAATTCTTCATTCATTTTCAACCATACATTTACATAATAAAATATTCTGGAAGTAGACCCAAAACTTTTCATACTTTTTAACCGCACATTCTTCTAAAAATCACTATTCAAAATATTGTTTTTTCCAAATAATGGCTGTCGAACAGGGGCACTGCCATCATTTGGATCACGTAACAATGGTGTAAGATTCTTACTTTTGATCTTCAAGTTCTGTGTTCTCCCTGTAAATCAACTTTACAAACCCGTTATCCTTTCCATAAAATATGGCTTGACCCTTCAAGCAATTTTAATAATTTACATTAGTCGAATCGAAGTACATCGAGTTAAATGCATTGGTCGCTGTCAAATTTCAGCTAAATGTTCCTTGACCACCCAGGTTTTCAAACCCCAAGTATATCCATTTCAAGAGCTAAAAAGAATCTTTAACTTACCATTAAGGTCCTGTTGTTTCCTAGCATGATAGGTGTGGGAAATGATCTATCCATAATACTAGCAGCAACCGTTATAACCCAAGGTGCAACATCCTGAACCGTTTGCGCAGTTGGCCCTGAATTTCCTGCTGAACAAACAACCGTTATTCCATTTGCTACAGCATGAAACGAACCATAGTAAATTAAGTCACGCTTGTCGATTTCGGGGTAGAAAGGCATTTCGAAGCCCAGTGACAACGACAAAACGTCGACCCCGTCATGAATTGCTTCGTCGAAAGCTTTGAGAATGTCAGCAGAAGTCCCTGTTTCGTTCCAAAGAACTTTATATATGGCCAGACGAGCATGAGGTGCCCCCCCACGAGCAGTCCCATAAGCAAGTCCTCCAAAACTCACGTTATGCACGAATGAGCCGCCTGCAGTACTGGCCGTGTGTGTGCCATGTCCATTTGCATCTCTTGCTGATAAGTGCTCGTTGAATTCGGTTGCATTGAAAGGTTCTCCAAGTGCTGCTTGAAGGCCATCATAGAAGAAACGAGCGCCAATTAATTTCCGATTGCAGTTTTTTGCTGGATCAAAGAGTTCGCCCTTTTGACAAAAACCTTTCCACTTTGATGGAATCGGCCCTAAACCTTCGTCATTGAAAGATTCTGATTCTGGCCATACTCCTGCAAATTGTTTATGCATGTTACTTGGTAATACATGGGATATGGCACAATTATAACTTTTGAAATTTTAATACTGTCAAGTGCTGTTCAGTCAAATATATGCGAACCTGTATCAAAGACGCCAATTATGGCATCCTCCCCTAATTTTGTTTCGTGCAGGAGATTTGTGGGTGAGGAAGATGAGAGGCCAAGGTAGTCCCAACTCCTTGTTGTTTGCCGCTTATAGAAACGATTCGGGATAACATGAACCACGCCGGGAAAATCTATAATGGAAGGAAAATTTCGACCAGATTAGAAGCAAGAGAAGAAGATATTACATTACAAACTAAGTATTAATAATGGTGTTTGAATCGCTTTGCCAGCTTTACTTTCAAGCTTTGTAACTGTTTCATGCCGTTGTGTATTTACTAAGTGATCACACCGTTAATTTATGTAGTGCATGTTTGGCATGCAATATTGTGTAAGACTGAATAAGAGAAGATATAATGAATGACATTTTAGCTTTTTTTTTGTTCTTTAATACTGTCAAATGTTATCCAATCCTTTAGACCAAACAAACTTATTTTTTAAAACTTATCCATCATTTGCGATGCACTAAATCCCATCATCAAGAAAAGGAGTATATATAGTAGTATAACCTTAATATTTCATCAACATGTCGGATTCCCTTGAAAAGAACTGAACATGGAATTGAAAAGAAAAAATATTATTAAATGTGTGCACTAAACGGCCCTGTGAAAGATCAGTTGGACGAGTTTACGAGGTCATCCTTGACTCAGAGATAAGAGATCTTTCGAATCATGAGAATAAGCAAGAAGCTCGACAGATTGACCTCAATCAATTCCTATGCAATAACTGGTTTCGTAAGAAATTCGTATAAGGTACCTGCAATATTTTGGGCTTGAGAATCTGTCAACTTGGCTGCAAACCCAGAGAATCCATGTCTGTAACTGTATATCATCGAATCGACTGATGCTTCTCTACTGCAACAATATGGGAGATTGAATGAAAGATTCAATTATCTTGTCCATTTTCATTTTAATTAACTGATAAAACAGAAACAGGAAACCAAAAGTTCTATATGGTATCTAAATTCTAAAATCCATGTGGTACCTTCCCAGAACTGAAGAAAGCAAATCGTGATGGCTAGATGTTACAAGCTCCACATCATCATGCTGCCTTTCTCCCATATAAATAATATGAACCTGTTTATTTATCCCATAAATTCATTCGTTAATCGAAGTACTGATGAATTAAATCAAGAAACAGTGAAATGTTTTTTTATATAGATAACATGAATGCAACGCGATATATAGATACAGATAATTGGCCTACTGACTTTGCTTTCAACATTCGCCTGAGTTTGAAAAATATCTGCTACAAATAGGAGAGCAAAAAAAATCAGATGGATCGAAAGGAAAGACATGTTGGTTATTCTAAACAGAAGCCTCATTGTTTGTACAAGTGAGTAGCTGATCGATCACAGGTATTTATACTAGTAATTACTACAGGCGTCATATTTAAGTCCACATTTATCCATAAACAAAGATCGAGTCTTCTTATTCATCCTAATAGGACTTAGAAATTGGTTTCTTTATGGCTGAATGAAAATGATGCAGTACCTGCCGTGCAGACTTTTGATCAAATTGTTTGGAAATAATCTCTGCAAACGAGATGCGACAACTAGCATTTTTTTTATTCATTATGACAAGTAGATTTTTGAACTAGTATTCTGTAAATCTTCGAACATTGATGCCGAAAAAAGATTTATATAGTCGACTCCAAATTCATTTAAAAACAGGCTTAATTTGTTTCTGACGAAAACAAAGTAAGCCTTGTTCGAGTAAATATGGGGTCGTTTACATAAATCTTTGTTCTCCGCTCTCAGTTCGTCTTTGTCCCACTACCCCCACTGTTCAAAAGTATTTTCCCATATCCCTTTTCTGTGGTTGTCCAAATACTGCCACTATACCAAACTACACATGTTTGTGAGAGTAGGGTCTAAAGCAGCATAGGCACATTAGCAATTCCTCTTGCTGCCTGATACTTGGGCATAGTACATCAAGGGATTAAATATCCCAATTCGCACTGAACTTTTACAAAAAGTCTTTCAATTTTTCGACTGTGATTAAACTTAAGTTTAATGGTGAAGTAATAAAAGTTTAGTACTAGAAACTAAAATTCAAAATTCAATTTAGAAAACGAGTGCAAGGGAGAAAATTTTACAGCGGACCATAAAAGTTTAGCACTAGAAACTAAAATTCAAAACAATTATTCAATTTATTAAACTAAAGGGATGGAGAAAATTTTGCACTGGACCTGGTCCAATGAATACCAAAGGTCTTCCCCATGCAATATTGGTTAAGTTCAGACGATTTACAAAAATCCCACCTCACAGAAATAATAGAAAATTCATTTAAGTAGCGTGGTGAAACATGAAAAAACATAGAAGAGGACAAATACTATTTTATATTAATCAGTTCCCACACAAAAATTGAAGCCTTCAAAGATGGACTTTATCCAAATCCATGACTCAATTAAAAAGACGTATATACAAGTGGTAATATATGTATGTATTACAGTGTCATTAATATATGAAAATACTCTGTTTCTTGGGTAAAATTCATCTAGAAATTGATTTCTTTATAGCTGAATGAAAATGATGCAGTACCCGTCCTGCTAACTTGTGGGACATAAATCTCCGCGACAACTTGCATTTTTTTTTATTCATATTTTTCAGTAAATCTTTGAACATGGATGCTAAAATAAGTTGACTCCAAACTTGTTCAAAAACGGGCTTAATTTGTTGCTGGGTCTAAAACTTATTGCTTTAGTACCGTAGTTGAAGACTAATTGTGCTGCTGTAATGAAAGACAAACTTGCTCCCTCTTTGTTGATAAACAACTCCCTCGATTTATGAAGATTAAGAGCTAGAAAATACGGTTATTCCTATGTCCACTCTATAGGATAAGTTATACCAGGATATATATACGAATATACCCCGAAAAAGAAAAGCAGAATTTAAATTATAATAATACATTAGTTTAAGACATCAGGGTACTTATCAGCTTCTTTTTTTGCGTAAAACCAGAACATAGAGAAGTAAATTTCATTCTGAAATGACAAATATATAACAAGATAGTTTCAAGACGCAATTGCACCGACTCGAGCAAGGCCTTCCCAAAAAAGGAACCCCTCATATCAACACACATTGACTCTATTTGCTCAATCAGCTTTGTCCCTTGCAGACTTCAAGTTATACTCAGGTTTATGACCACGAGCGGGCTTCTATATCAACTTTGTCCATCGACAAACAACAGCACCAACGACAGAGTATTGTAAATTTGGGTTTACATAAATCTATATTCTCCGCTCTCAGTTCATCTTTGTCCCTCTACAGTCCCACTGTTATATAAAGTGTTTTCCCATATATCTTTTCCACAGTTGTCCAAATACTGCCATTATACCAAGCTTAACATTAAACAGGTTACAGATTCAGAAAAGTTAACAGGATCTAATTCTATAGCATCTAAAAAAACTCAATCTATAGCCACATTATTCAAAGCCATTGCCATTGTCTTTGCAGCATTGGCACTCAATTGATCTAATTTCAAGAAAATCTCAAGAACTAATGACAGCAATGGACTGATACCAGCATCAGCATGCAAATATTATACCTGGGATTTGAGTCCTCTATGCCCTCACTTTAAGTATCACCTTCCTGACTACCTGATCTCAATTTTACAACAAAATTACAGTCTCGCCATCGCTGTCTCCTCATTCTTCAATCCCATGCAATGGCATAGAGTGTCCGTCAGCAATAATTTTACAGTTCACAAAGAAATAAATCATCATTGTCGAGATTCTCCACTTCGGACATGGAAAGAAAACCACAATACTTGTGCATCCAATTTAGCGATGGATGCCTTACTTGTCTAAATAATAACATACTCCTCTCTTTTTCAATCAACTTCTTCGCTCTGGCTGTCAATCACGTTCACAGCATGCTGCTTCTTGCTTTTCAATGAGAACCTTGCTGCAGACGCACTCAGTAGCTTGTTAATGGGACGTTCCTTCACCTAAAATCTTCTTCTTTACTTCATACCTATGTTTAATCCTACCATCAAGCTTGTAACCAAGAAATGCAGGAAAAGACAACAGCTCTCTGACTTCACGACCCATTTCCTCAATCAAGTAATCCATTTTCTCCTCCAATCGTGGTTGTACTGCAGAACCTGAGGGTGCTTCTTGCTCATCTCTAAGATATCCTCGCAAGTCAATCCATAGTTCAAGAATACCCCATTATTCTCCTGCAAATTCTTGCAGCTGGTACAAGTAACAGCTCCCATTGCCATAGCCAATTCCCTTGTCCTATTCTCATATCCAATCTTCACTAAGAAAACCAGCTTGCATGCTAGATTCTCCTCAAATGAAAGACTTGAGAATAAGGGTGCCTTGATCAAGAACTTAATTATGTCCTGCGAATTCAACCCACACTGCATAAGAAAATCGATTCTGGAATGCAATTTCCTCTTCCTGCTTGCACTAAACAAGTTTGGGTAAACAAGAATTATCCTAGAGATTTCTTGATAGCTTAAACCAGCATAAGAATTAAAGAACTCGACATGGTCTATTAAATGGTCAACACTATAGGCTAATACAAATGGAAGTTTGTGCAATACGGTTGCTGTGGCATTATAATCTCCCCCACTTAACTCCAAGAGAAACTCAATTCTTGGAGCCAATTGTGCCTCCAGATCATAATTCAAAATTGCAGGCTGGTGAAGAATCAAACTAACACCACCAACGGTTTAAGAAATGAAGCATTCGTTCCATTTCTTCAAATGACTTAAGGCACAAGACCTTAGTTAAATTAACAGTGCTAAGCACACGAACAAGCTTTTGTTGGGGAATCCCGTATTGAACTAGCAACTTCACTTTTCTCTCAAGTCCCACGAGAAATCTGGGGTCAGTTGCATTAAGAAGCCGCTCGAGCTGCACAGGCTCAATTTTCCCATTTAAACCTAAATCATCATCATTAACCAAAAAATATAACAATGCCTCGATTTCTTGAGATGTCAATACATCAGGGCGCTTCACAATCGAAACCACTGACTCCAACAGATTGTAAGGAATGAATTCTCTTACGAATGGATGCAAAAGGCATGAACCTGAGAGCAGCATGGGTATCCAGTAATGCTTCAGTTACTCTCCCATTGAACCCAATTTCTTGAAATAGTGAAAACAGCATTGCACCTTAAGAAAAGAAAACCCGAGAAATAAATTAGATCAATCAGATTCGTTATTGGTATATCCAACCTCTCTTAATCGAGAAGACAATAGTCTGGCTTAGTGGGCTACTCCTCTCTAACAAATTTGACCTTTTAAACAGAACCAAATTGAAATTCAAGATTAATAAAATTTCACGACATAATTAATAATCAACGTGGTTTGGAACAATTAAGGTCAAGTCCAACACTGAATACATTAGCCTCTTAACTGTTTGAAAGTTTGACAGCGAGAGAGAGTGAGGGAAAAAAAACACTAAGAAACTTGTACTTACTCGAGTGAGTGAAAATGGCGGTTGTGTTGTCACTGATAGTGACAGAGCTGCAGTGACTTAGAATATGAACGCGGAGAATTAATTGGCTTCTT